>CAEGAF010185273.1:0-46825 GCA_903067075.1 Micropoecilia bifurca
TTTCTTGTTTGTCTTGTTTTTGATCACCCCTTACCTGGGGTAAGTGTTGTAACTTGCCTCAGGTACAAATGTAAGCTGTTTGGTTCACTGAAGGGAGAGAAGGTGTTGGTGTTCACCATGAGCATGAAATAAAAGCCATCTCAAAAGACATCAAGTTGCCTCACTTCTTTCATCAACGCAGAGCCTCCGCCGGTCA
The DNA here is from genome assembly GCA_903067075.1 of Micropoecilia bifurca. NCBI lineage: Eukaryota > Metazoa > Chordata > Actinopteri > Cyprinodontiformes > Poeciliidae > Micropoecilia > Micropoecilia bifurca. The sequence continues at coordinate 197 of CAEGAF010185273.1, forward strand.
AAAGTGACAGACAGTCTGAGATTGACAAATACTATTTTTATCTACTGTGTAATTAATCTGCAGACAGAAGTACAACAAATAACAAGAATAATCTGTTACCTGCTCAAACTTTTCCAATCAGAAACCAATGTTTGTTAAGCTAAATCAAAACTTTAATGCCAACATTTTTCCATGTTTTTATGTTTTAGTTTTTGAATTACAGTTTAAATTTGATTGATTAGTTGGAAATAATTCCTCTACAGCAGCTTATGATTATACTAGGTTTAATGGATCTGAGGCCGTTAAAAAGCTGACTAATAGTCTTCAGGCGTATTGATGCAGTTTAGCACAAATTAAAATCCCAAGCAAAGAAAACATGGGAAAAAAATGAGGATTTATAGTAATTTAATCTTGCTGTGTTTTACAATAACCTCATTTTCAACACAAACAGTTTTTCTGTGGCTGAAATGGATTTGCATGAAGACTAAATAAATCAAGCCTAAGTTCTTCTCTGCTGAGCTTTGATGTAGTTTTCCATTGTTATTGTGGAGGAGCCATGTGGCGTTTATGTGCAGTTTGTAAACAAGATCTACAGCCAAGATATGGGTCACTTGTAAGACATAAGGAGCAGAATTCAAACAGTAAGAAAGTGACGAAAATTAAAAAAAAATAGAAAAGTATTTTCAGGAAAGATGGGTAAGGCCGTCCATGTGGAGGAATTTCAGATGTTTTTAAATGAAATTGACCATGGTCTATGACAAACAGAGCAAAAATATTGTTGATATTAACACAACAGAGTTTTGAGCTTCTTGTTAATCAAATAATTGCTGTAAAAATAGAATGAATAGAAAGAAACAAACTTTTCACAATGCTGTTGAAAACATGTTCACATTTATTTTCATAGTAAGGATTGTTTCTTGACCAGGTTTTGCCAACCGATTTTATCCAGGCAAAGCTTGTGGCACAAAACCAAAGGATCAACAAAGCCAGCCATCACAAGATGGAAAAGGAAAGTGAGTGTATCTCATGAGGTAGTTGATTGTTGTGGGGGTTTTTTATCAGCTCCAGCTCCCTTGAACAAAATCTCCATGCCAAAAAGTTGTTGACACAACAGTCTTCCCTTCTATAGGAACATATTTTATGTCCAGTTTAATTAAAATCCATTTTCTGATCTAACATAACCACAAAACAACTCCAGATCAACCATTCTTTGGTAGAAAACGTTGCCTCTTTTACAAATGTTCTGACTGATGAACATTGTTCCCATTAAGCACAAAATGAGAAATCTTCCTTTGGCAGCTAAAAATCTCTGCAAAGCCATTGAACAGATAATTAAACGAGACAGTCATGCCCTGAATAAGCCAAAGCATTCATGGATATTTTTATGACAATCCCCCATGAAGCAATTCATCCCCATTGATGTTTTAATTTTTTTTAATTTTGATTGATAATCTGCATATTGTCATCAGTCTTAGATCCCCTGGCATATGTCGCAGGCTGTGTTCCTCCTTGGGAATTAGTTTTATTCCTGGCTCATGACAAAGAAACCAGACAGGGAAAACACAGGAGTCTTCTTCAGGGAAATGATGAGTAATCTTTGCGAGGGAGCGTATTCAGCCAAATGGCACACAGAAACGCTTTCTGACACTGGAAATATAAACGTGTCATATAGCAGTTGAAGGTATGGTCCCACAGAAAGTTTTTTTTTCTTTCTTGTGATGCACTATAGTTCTTGGAAAAGCCATTTCAAGATCTACATGTTGAAAACTTGCAGATTTATTTGATCAAAACCTTACAACGTGGTATAAAACAGTCCTCTTTTTTTTTTTTCTCAACATTATCGTCTCCATGTTCAAATATATTTAAAATAGTGCTAATGTGAAAAAAGTGATGAAAGGCTGCAAGTCCTGTGGTCTGTCGTGATTATCAACATTGATCCTCACAGAAGGTCACAATAATTTAGCACATTCCTAACATACAACCAAGTATTTGAAGGATAAGGGACAGTTTTGACTCTTATCCTTCAAAAGGTCAAAACTGAAGAATATTCAGTTTTGGCAATTTGTAAAAAGAACTGTTAATTATATGAACACTGGGGTTGCTCTAAAACAATTTGATTGTGAAATTAATCATAAATTTGATACAGGTTACATTGTTCTTGTTCTTCTTTCTTTTCCTTCATCCTATCAATCACTCTTCAGTGCTCACAATATTTTAAACCTTTTCAATGCTTAAAATACATCAATGATATCTGATCACCAGATATTGGAGATATTTCTCTCTAGTAACATATGTGGCACATAATGTAAATCAACATTGTCTTGGAATGCAATTATGAGGAGATTGAACTGTCTACTTTAAACTGTCATAAGGTTGACTTTGTTTTTTATTGACCACAGAAATACTGAACCACAGGTAGCGATTCTCCAGTCTGTACTTTTTTTTTGCACAATATACAGCCAGCTAAACTTTTCCACTGAATGCTTTGGGATTCCTTAAAGTCAGAAATAGCTCTCTGTTGCAAAGCCGCCTCATTAGCCTAGTATTTGTCTGGGGATAAGTTCATAAAATGCTGCACGGCTACATTAACCGGCTGTCAGAAACAAAGTCTAAAGACGGAGGACCTCGTTATAGATGCTGTAACAAAGGCCTCACTCATAGCCCAGTTTGGGAATCTGTCATCTCACGGTGAAGATGACACAAAATCACACGCCAATAATGGATGGCTGCTTCTTTTGTGCCTTTTCTGTCCTCCATGATGAACAGATGAGTCCAATAAGTAGCACAAGAGTTTGTCGGCACTTTGTTCCAAGTGGAACAGCAAGAGAAGCGGAAAGTTCAGAAGAAGTAAACAAAGCCTGAGTGCCAGTGGTATTTTCTGTTTAAAAGCTCTGCCCTCAGACGGCTTGTGCAAGAGCTAACGCTAACTACAGAAACTCTGGAGCCACTGGAGAACATTTGATGTATGAAGGTTACAAGACAAATGTGTACTTCCTTTTCACAACAACTGTACAGTAAAAAAAAAAAACACAACAACCCAACACTAATTAATGGAGAAGTATGATTTATTACTGCAGAAGTTTCCTTTGCAGAACTTCACTGGAATCTGTCTGCTGTCAGTTCTTACTACTTGCATTTTTGACAAAGCTCTGTACAAATAGGGAATTGTAGGCCTTCTAACTCATTTCCATCTCCTATGTTGAACTTTTCCTCTGAGGAATACTTGATGAAGAAAAAACAAAAATATTAAAATATGCTTTAGATGGAGTTTTATCAGCAATCCCAAAGCTGTGATGGACACTGTCAAGGAAAAAAAAAGAAAAAAAAGAAAATGCCATAATTCGCTTTTAATATTTTTACACTATGATTAGGTTATTCTGATTGGTTTGACTTTTGTGCATTTTGCCATCTTCTGCCAGATGTTATGTGAGCTCTAGTGAGTGAATGCACATTTGCAATACAACTCAAGTGTAGTAAACAGACAGGGAAAAAAGAAATAAAAAAAAGCTCACTAGCTTCTTCTCCCCTTTTTTGAGGGTGGAAAGTAAACATTGAAGAGCTCAAGAGTTTCTGTTTCCAGTGAATACTCTCTTCAGATTATCTTGACAATTCTTGTTTCTGAGAAAAAGAGATTCCCTTTCCTATAACTACTAACCTCAACTTTTTGTGGCAGCCATTTATTATAAAGAACTCAAAACAGTATGCAGTGCAGATGTAAAGCATCAGTCTGAGTTGATGAAAGACAATTTAAACAGCTTTTACCTTTTGGTAAAAGCTTTAGAATTACAGTATATTTTCAGAGAAAAAGTAATACATTTAGTATTTGGTATATTTATTTCTCTAATGCTGAAGGATTTTGACCAGCTGACTCTAAGAAGGAACGCATACTTTGGAAATATTTCTATTTGATTCATGCCATGTCTGCAATTGTATGAAAACATTTACCTCTTCTTTTAGTCTTCAATCATTGAATGATGGTGTCATTTCTCTTCAGTTTTTGAACACATAAATTACCATTTTGTTTCAGAGATTTCTGGTTTACTATAGTTCAATAAGGCGCTGTAATTGTTAACACTTGTGGTTCTATTGTAATCCTTACATGATTCTCTAATTATGTCACTGTTTATTATTGTTAGAGTCTATGGTTACAATAGTCTTGGAGTTGTAAGATAGCAAGATTCGCGGTTTCTGCACAACTGGGAAAATTTGATTTAGATTTTGTAGGTTTTCTTCTTCTTTTACATTTTTTAATGGCGGTTAGCAAACAACTTTTAGGGGCATTACCACCACCTTCCAAATTGCAGTATTGATCTTTTCCATTTTGAGTTAACCTGTTGGAACCATTTTCAACCAATCAATACCCCCTGACCTGTATCCACCGTCACTGATTGGCTATTGTCACCTGTAGGGTGTTGACAACGGAGAACTTGTGGACGCTGGATTTATGCGAGTTTTAGCAACAACTTTGTGAAACTGCAGCAATAGACCTAGAGTTAAAATGCGGAATTGTGCAAAAAAATAAAAAATAAATAAGACTTCTTTCGGGATTTAACACTTTGTGCTATCAAACGTTGCAACCTTTCTGCAGCTAATGCGCCAATTGAAAGAGCTTCTTCCGTAGTTACTCTGTTTCAAGATGGCCCCGTAAACCGCGTTAGTCTGTCGCTGCTGTCAAGTTCGATGCGTTCAGGACCAACACGGAATAGATGGACATCAGCAACATTCCGTCCTCTTTGACAGTTATTAGAGAAATTTGACTCAACCCTGTACTGATCACAGGAAGGTGTTTCAGTACAGGAGAGGACTAAAGTTGTGCTTTCCAGCCTAAACTCTACTCTGCATCAAGGTAAGCACCAACATTCAAACGTTGTAGAAGCAGCTTTTCGTGTTTGTTATGGAGCCTGTCTGAATGTTTGGGGAGGTTAGGCGACGTTATCACCTCTACTGGCTCTAATCTTCCTGTGGTTGTTGGTTTGTAGATTATTTTTTAAAGGTGATGTTTAATTTCTTGAAATGTCGTCATGTTGTGCTTCTTGCTCCATATAGCACAGTGGTGGAGCTGTTGCTTTGCAGCAAGAAGGTTCTGGGTTCGATCCCCGGCCTTTCTCTTTCTCCCTGTGCATGCGTGGCTTTTCTCCGGGTTCTCCGGTTTCCTCCCACAGTCCAAAAACATGACTGTCAGGTTAATTGGTCTGTCTAAATTGGCCCTAGGTGTGAGTGTGTGTGTGCCTGGTTGTTTGTCCTGTGTGTCTCTGTGTTGCCCTGCGACAGACTGGCGACCCGCCAGGGTGACCCCACCTCTCACCCAGAACGCCAGCTGGAGATGGGAACCAGCAACTCCCGACCCCATTAAGGGACAAGGGTGTAAGAAAATAGATGGATGGATGAACGGGTTTTTAAGTGTTGTGGCGGTTTTTAAATGATTTTTGGGCTGGAAATTATGATTTGGTATTACTGCTTGCCATATTCAGTTATTATTGCTATTAAGATGCTATATTTTGGAGTAATTTTCTCATGCTAGTTTGGAAGCTCATTTTGTGTTAGCTAGGTTTTCATTCTTCCACATCCCCTCTGATTAGTTCATCTGGGTCATTTGTCATTTTCCACTCCTGTCTCCTCAGTATTTAAGCTCTTAGTTGTCATTGTTTCTTGCTGGATTCTTCCATTCTTCCACTGCCTCTGCTCTCCATGATCTACTCCTGTGATTTTCCTGAACCTCAAACTCTCCATATTGTTAATTATCAAAGAACTCTTTTATTTTTTATGTCACTATTGGTTTCTGCACTTTGGTCCCTCACTAACCACTTCATGGTCGTCCAATGCTATTTCTGTGTTGCCAATTCAAATTCCTAATACCCCAAGACTCCCTTTCCCATGCTTTCAATGTCATCTGCTCTCATGCTGGCACTGACTCCTCCTGCCAAAACAAATGTCAGACTGAGCATCATAGCCCAAGTTCAAGCTGGTGATGGTGGTGAGTTTGTTGTAGTAGGGCCTGGAAACTCCCTCTGAGCTTCTTCTCACACAGTGGGACTGAACGGGATCTGGGAAAGGTTTGCTTCCCAGATAAGTTGAGTGTTGGTGCCCTCTTCACTTTAAATGCTTTGGTATGTTTTGCAAAGAAAATATACTTTTAACTAGATTTATTTCCTCATTAAACAGTTTATTTCTTTGAACGCAAGACCATGCTTTGTCGGCCATTGTTAAACACCTAATATTATTTCTATTTTTGGCTCATACCGCCATTGTTTTTGTGTGGAGACATTACATCTGGACAGCTGTGATAAATGTATATTTGCTTTTTCTATGTAATTGTGCTAAAGATGTTTTCACTCTATAGGAATGTTTCTCTTTGTGTATCTGGACTTTATTTAACATGGCCTGTTTCTCGTCAAGACGGTCCATTAATTTGTTATCATAGCATAAAACGCAAGCCAGAAATATAGTTTACCGACAATAATAGTAAAGGTTTAAAGGATAGTTGTGTTTGTAATAAAACCTATATTTAAATCTAGGTTTAGTCTCCGCTCAAAAAGGGGAATGGCAAAACCAAACTAAAAACAAAACAAAACAAAAAAATCTGTCTCTCCACAAACCATAATTCATATTTTGGGAGTGGTGGCTGCAGCTTGACGTCTTAGCAAACTGTCTCAGTTACTCAGTGTGGTGTTTTCCTGTTGTAGGGAGTAACGGGAGATAAAACTGCTGACCAACAGACTGTCCTAACAGGCCTGCTGACGCAATCCATCTTCAAGTTGACCTGAAAATGCTGCTTTAGCTGGGATGCTTTCCTGGAACCAGTGAGCTGTGTTGAGTGAGAAACAAGTCTCTAGGCGCTGTCAGTGTGAGGGTGTTGTGCAGTTTTTCTCAATGGAAAGAAAGTTGTGGTGCTTTCAGATATTTGTGAGATTTTTCTTTCTTGGAAACCTGCTAAAATACATTTCCTAAATATTTTTTCAATGGCAAAGAATGCAATTAGTATACTTCATCTATAAGCTGCAAAAAATATGAAAAAAATCAATGGATTTTAAGTCTAAAGCACATTATTTGTCACTGTCTGTCTGCTCCTGACAGTCTTTCTGTTGCTCCCAGCTGTGGTATCTTCCAGGAAAAAGAGCGAGAGTTGCTTTGTGATGACAGCTATGGTGCTTTTGTGGGTTTTTCTATTCAGATGTGTCCTGATGGAGACCAAGTCTACCACCTGCTTTCAGTTTATTGCGTAACACAGCAATATAACTGTAACAAGTTCAGCTTGACAGTCAGCTATTTAACATGTTTCTGCTTCTCTTGAAAACCTTTTTTTTTTCAGTGGTCCTCGAAAGCAAATATTTGAATAATAAGCATAACAGACGTCCATTAAAAACACAAGAGTCATGGATTTGTTGAAGGAGACGCATGGCTGTTTTTACAAGTTGATACAAAAGTAAACCTCTTGACCACAAACTTTTAAAATGTATTATTTATTTACTCCCCACACCTTCTTATGGATGCAGTTTCACATGTAGTCCATCTTCTACCGACACAGTTTGTGTCATCAGTCGTGAAGCTGGTGCTTGGAGAAATGATTAAAAAGTCCAAACATGAGAGGCAGGTGATTGATGGATTCAAGAGGCTTTTATACACATAGAAGAACTGAATGTGCTGCAGACCCCAGACAGACAATAGAAACAATTCAAAGCACTGAAGAAACTTTTTAAAACGGCCAAAATAACATCACTTGAGACTAGACTGAAAGACAAAGAGAGAGAGGGAGCGACAGGGTTATGTATACACTGTCCGGATGACAAGACCCAGGTGGAAACAATGAATACAAGAACTGAAAAGCACAGGTACTAAAATAGGAGAAAAGAAACACTGATGAAATAAAATATGAAATGAAGTGAACAACACTAAGTACAAGAAGAACCAAGCAGAATAAACTGAACACCCAGCAACAAAATGATTTGAACACATGCATTTCAGTCAGACGATGTGATATGGAAGACTCATGTTGACAACTGAAGCTCTGAAGCTTTGAGGCTCTTGTGGAAAAAATGTCTAATTGACAAAGATTCAAGTTTGTGGAAAGTGTTTTATTTTTTTCTTCTCCCCACGCTGGAGACTAAGTGTCCAATCAGTTTATATACAAGACAGATGCTGCCCCGAGTGCAGTTTTACCATCTGCAATGCAGCCTCTGGTAGGTCCTACAATCTAATGTTGATGTAGACAATGTTAGATGTGCTAAATATATCGAAGGGACATTTTTTTAAAATTACAGCTGAGTGTTATGGAAAAACTTGCGCTCTCTGTCAGACACATGTTCAGACAGAAAGTCAGATACGTTTCTGTCTCTCTTTTTTTTTTGGACAATTTCTATTAAAGGCAAGAGTGTTTTGTTCTTCCAAGCCTGGGTTTTCTTTTCATTTTCTTGGTAGGTGTCCAAAACTCACTGGTAGTCATCTAACATTGGCATCTATAAGTGTTGAAACAGGGCTGGCCGTCAAAAGTACGCTGTGCATGTTTGCTTAAGGACAATGTTATCAGAGGAAAGCCAGGTTCAACTGAAGTTGCTCTGTGTCTTTATCTTGCATCAGGCAGAAGTTTTAAGTGAGAACAAAAATGATTCAATCCTGTAAAAATTCTGCTTAGCTGTGAGACAAACTGAGACACTGCTGATGCTCCTTTCCTCTCCACAGGATCAGTCATCTTCCATGTGAGTGTTTGGGGGGGGAAACAAAACCAGTTTGACTTTATGCCTATTCTCCCATGGAAAATTTCCTGTAACAGGAATAACAGGAATAATTGGTAGGAGGACACACAACTGTGCATTTTGGAAGATATCATGCACCGCAAAATTGAATAATTACTAGTTAATTATTTGGCGTTTGTTGCGCATCTTTGTGCTTTTCATTCTGCTTGTCTGAAATGGTAAAACTCCAACAGTGGTCGGGTTGCAAATTTGTCCCAGTGGAGAGTCTTTGGGTTTGTGTGCACAGGTGCTGTCCGTCCTTTCTCTAAAACACTGTAACTGCTCATTATGTTGTTTTGATTTTGACCCGAATTCAGCATTGTGGAACTCTTGGAAGGTCACAGCAGAGTAAATCACCACACACATCTCTGCCTTGTCTCCGCAAACACAGCCGTTTCATCATGCCCACATCACTCCTCTCTGACTGTACTCTCTTGGTCAAACAAACCCAGCAGGTCAGTGCAGTGGTCAGTTTATGTTAAACTCTGCCATCCAATCACCGATTTGGAGCTCAAAGATCGCTCTGGTCGGCGTTGCTGTCTGTGAACTCCGATGTTGATGTATTTTAATCAGAGTTCCCTGTGAAAATGTCAGCCGAAGTTTACAAGTGTGTAAATTGTGGCTGCAATCATTCTTCACTATAGGTAACTGGAAAATACCCTGATATAATTATTCCACTGATGAGTTTACAGCGGGCATAAATCTAAACCAATTCAGTGGAGTTTGTGCTCCCGTATTCTTCCAATTTAACAGCTGTAGACGTCTGCGTTTATGCAATTGTAATCTTAAATGTTTTTAAAATATGAAAAAAGACATTTTAAAATTATTGTCCACCAGATGGGGCTGTAGCCTAAATTTGACTGGTCTACTTCAATCAATCGCTGGAAAAGAAGGTCATGCTGACAAAAGCCTTTGCGAGGCAAACTAGCACAGACAGAACCCAAACTATTCACAGAGTTTTGTTGCGGTGGGAAACGTCGAGGCGCCTAGCCGACCTTGGACGACCTAAACTTGTATTAATCTTTTAAATGCCAGCACGACAAACAGCTTTGGCTTGTTAGAGTGCATGACCGCCGTAACATTTTAAATGAGAAATGTGGTGCACTATACTATAAAAGTGAAATCAGGTCCTCATTGGGTCTTTTACCAGAATAAGTCGACTAAATCTAAAAGATTTAGTTGAATCAAATTTTTAATAACAAGAGTTGGGGCGAGAGGGGGGGGGGGTCATTTTGTATTTCTTCAAAAGAAAAGTCATACTTCTTCAGTTAGTTTTGCTTTAAGAGATGAATTGGCAAACCCTCTAACAGGAACCTTGCCAGTTTGCACACACCTTGAAGTAATGCCATTTAAACCCCCCCAAAAGGATGAAATGTTTGTCTTAACTTTATAACTAGTTTGACCTTGTAGTGACATCTCATCTCTTTTCTGTCTTTGTTAGTTGAGTGGTACAACATTTCCTTGACAGCAAAGCACTTTTCACTCCACTCCTAAAATAAACATTTGGTCTGTTCTCCTATTAAAGCGTGCCTTGTTCTCTAAAGCTCAAACGGCTCCATCGCCTGCTCTTTTGCATTACTGCTGAATGATCACAGATCTTATCTGGTCGTATTTTTCTGTCACTGCAATTTATGTGAACTTGAAAAGGCTTTTTACTTCTAGAATAATGACCACAAACTAAATATGGTAGTGCCCTGAGCTCAAACTCTCAAATTATGTATTATGCTAACTACAGATGTTTGTTCCTCTTTGAAATGGACTTCTTTTGAGCTTTATATTACACTATTAAGTTTATTCCCTCATCAAAATCATACCTGGAGTGTTGCTTAGATTCTTTCCTGCATGTTTGACAAATTCTTGAATATCCTGTGGAAGTCATTCAAGGTGCCTAAATGCTTGTTCTCATCACCCTATTTCTGCAACGCTCCTCCTTAAAGCTACAGTTGCCAGCCTAGCTCCCATCTCACTCTGCTCCTCTAGACTAGCGGTAGCAGAAATTGGCAAACATCTGGTGGAACTCCAAGTCTGCTGAGCTCATCATGCAAACTACTTCTTAGTACAGTGATCCTAAGAATGGTCATAAACGGTATTATGAAAAGCATTGTTGTGACAGTGGAGTGTCAGAATAAGAGTTTCTTAAAGGGACAGAGGCACATATTCAAGGGGTCAATTTTTTTTTGTTACTCTTGATATATGCACTTTTATAACAACTGAAAGTGACGCAGTTACTTGATTGTGCTGTAAAATGGCTCTGTATACCATTTTATAGCGGAATGGGCTCCTTTTAAAATATTAATTATCAATAAATGGGGGTTAATCTGCAGCAATGCAACCAACATTGTATTCTGTCAAGGTGAAAAAAAGAACTTGGCCTAAAAGTGAAGCTTAAATTTTAAACGGTCAACCTTTACCCAAAGTTGTATCATGACTTTTTGAAAAACTAAAGCTGGGGCTCTCTGAGCTTCTCATCAGAACGAGGATCTCAGTTACATGAGGGTAACTTGCAAGAAAGTCTCTGCTCCTCTTCGCTGAGAGGAGTTGACTGAGGCTGTCCGGCATCAGGACGTCTCATGGGTTTCTTTCTTTGGATGTTGTCCACTCACAGCACCCCACTGGAACGGGATGTAGAGGGACAACATATTTATCCACCATGGCCTTGGAGCTTCAAGTTGATCCAGAATGAGCTGGAAAGTAGGCCTAGGGTAGTAGTACATCCTGTTTTCTCTCTTTGAAAGTGTTACCTCTGTGAAACAATGTAGAAGACAATGGATGTATAAATAGATGGATTTTATTCAGGGTCGGTGATGTACATTATTTCCATTATGTTTTATTGCCATTAATTTCACTCCTGGGTAATAGGCTGGGCTTACTCTTAATATTTGACCACAGAACATTAGACTCTTGCGAGGATTTGGTCTGAAGACTCAGATTTAGATAAAAAAAACATAAATTCTAAATTTCTGGACCATGAGAATTATCTTGTGATATAGAAAAGTTGTGTTCTCAGTTTTGTGTGTATATAAAGACGCAGCCAAGAGCGATTAATAGTAAACCATTTCTTTTCTGGTAATTTATAAAAGCAGCCTTTTGAAAATCTCAAATAATAGCATTGTAGTGCCCTCTGCTGGACAACACAGTTCAGTTCAGTGATTCCAATATCAGAAATACTGTTTTCCTCTTTTTTTTTTCTTGTTGATATTGTAAATATTATCAGTTCAGTTGTTTGATTCCTGCGCTTGTTTATTTCTGGATGTTTTTCTTGTTTCATTATTGAGTTTGTGGCTGAGTCTCTATTCCTGCTTGTGTTCCTCTGAAGGCCTGGTAGGACTCCACCCGTCCTTCAGCTGAATTGTTGCTCCTTTAGGTGTTTACTTGTAGCGGACATAGACCTCTGGTTCAATGTGGGCGCATTGGCAGCCTCTCCGGGTCTAAACACCTCAGTGCCAGTCTGTGTGGGCAGCAGGACGACTGTAAGACCTGACAGAAAAATCATCAATCACTGCTTTTAGTGTGGAGTCCAGTGTTAAGTAACCATAAAATACTGAAGAAGGCATAGTTGTTACTTTGATATTTAAACTGTGAATTTTACTAGACTATTGGCCAAAATAAAATCATCAGCTGGTGAAGTATTGTTTCCATTTAATTGCTAAGAGATACTTACTAGTGGAAGCATGGGAGCTCAGAGGTGAAGGTGGCAGGAGAGGGTCGGAGTTCATTCTGACGCTCACAGTTCAGGATACTGCCTGAAAGTCATAGGAAACATTCGTAACAAATCCAACTATAAATGAATACCACCATTCATTTGAGAAATTTCAACATTGATTTTGTAATAACAGTGCAGCGTTTCCTACCGGCACCCTGCTCTTGGGTCGTTGCCGTTTTCTCTCCAAGCAGCATCTCTTGCAGCAGGCTGTCCAGTCTGGCTTCGCCGAGCAGCTTTGCCAGATGGAGCGTTTCCACCATCTGCCAGGAAACGCTCTGCAGAGCAGGAAGAATCAGCAGAAGTTCTCCTAACCTTCCTCTCTGATCACACGTCGCTTCCTCTAGTAGAACGTGGGCCTGGAGACGCAAGTATCGGATCAGCTGAGGGTGCTCCAGGCCTGGACAGTCTGCTGGAGAAAATACAAGGACAGTTAAACTTGGGGGTAATAAGAGATTCAAGCAAAAAAGAAAAAAAGGATTTTTATAAATCTACTTTAAAAGTTGAACTGGCTATGGTTCACACAAACATATAATTTGAGAATTTAAACTTTTCTACAGGTCTTCTTAAAATGTCAAACCAGTTAAAATAGCATCTTGATCCAGCTGATTCCATTAAATCTCCAAATGTTAAAATGATCTTATTGCCTTTCCTGATTGAGAATATCAGAAAGTTTCGAATTAATCCGCAATTTTCTCGGTCTCAATTTTATTTTTGTCAAACTTTTATTCAGTACAAAGTGATAACAGACCCAGTTTGAACTGTACTAAGATGCTTACATATTTAAGAGCAACCGAGAAACAAGCGGTCTCTTAAAAGACAATGAAACAATCTTAAAGGAGCAGAAATGTGATAGAGTGGTTTTTATTTGCATTTTTTAAAAATGTCTCATGCCCAATTTTCAACACCTTCTCAGTAATCAACATAAGAATGTTGGAATTTCAGCAATCACTCTTGTTACATTTGCTGACCATCTTTTGCATGTTTCCACTGGTATTTTGATGAATTAGTTTGTTGATGATCTCCAAGGTGTTGAAGCTTCACACTGAGTTTGAACCCCCTCCATAGATTCTCTATCAGATTTTTGTCAGGACTCTGGTATCACCGAAATGATAATGTTACGTCCATTCAGAAGAAACCTGTTGGTGAAATTAAACCTTAAATCTAATCAAGCCTAAATCGGCCAGAGCTATTACTGGTTACTCAGACTTTCCAGAGACTGATATAGATTGTAGTTTAAGTAATACTATTATTGTTTCATTATCTGGTCGTTAAAACTTCCCCTTTCGGTATCAATTTATAGAGTATGAGTATACTGACCTGGGGCACTATTTACTGCTAAATTTTCTAATTATCTCTAAAGTGTTCATAGTATATAAATAAATCCAAATCTGAGGAATATACAAAAGTGTCCTTTGCTTTGATATAAATGGTAAAGATTGTTCAAGAGAAAGATCAAAGCTATCTCCAGGTGCAAATCAGTGGAATACATTTTATATTTGTAAGCAATCTGAAAGGATTTTCCAAATGCTTAAATCCACCTATACAGTTTAGCGTTCTCCTGCTGTGAGGTTTATGAATTGAGGTATGATATGTTTAAATCATTGTCACAGACTGACTTTGTTGAACAAAGAGAAATCATTGTGGCAATTCGTTCGTCGTTCTTTGGGTCTTTGCTCTACTTCTGCTCCAGGGAGCTCAGATCAGCATGTCATTAATCTCAGCAGGCAGCCAAATCTGCCTGAAAGTCAAGAGCTTCAACATATCCAAATGTTTTACTCCTAAAATCCAGTTTAGCCACACCACTCAGAAGGATATCCGGGGGCAGGGGGGAAATGGCAAGAATATAAATAGTCATAAACTGAAAATGAATTCTTGTGATGCCACAGAAATGTTTTGGTAGATAAATTATAACACAGAGATTTAGAGAGGTGTGGCCTGACCTGGGGCAAAGAAAACTATGGCTCTGAGGCAAGCAAACTCTTTGACTGTAATGTCCAGTTCTCGGAGAGGCTTGACGAGTTCCTCCTGGATTCTGGTAGCCACTCTGGACACTTCCAACTCCGCTCCTCTCAGAGGGATCACAAAGTCGTTGCCTGATCAAGAAACAAAACATTGGAACAATTTCTACAGAAATGCACAGTGTTCAAACAGCTTATTTTACCTAAAAGAATGACGTCATTATAGGGTAGCGAACGTCTTGCTGCCCCTAGAATCAGATGTTCAGCAGAATGGGTTCGCAGAAGAGTTACCTACAAACGGACATGGATGTAGGTTTCATATTCTAAGTGGAAGCTGCTGCAATTTGGTTATTCAGCTGTTGTTTATTGATTCTGCTTCGTATATATGTAGAGCATCTTTTAGTATCAAAGCACTTTGAATAAATGAGAGCTCCTCTCACCCTGTCATCTATGTGAAGGCTGCAAAACTCTGGGATATGTTTGGCCCATTCCACCAGCAGGAGGAGCTGTTGCTTCATTGATTCAAACACGTCTCCCACACGAGCTGTTTTCTTGGCGCTGATATCACAACTCTGAGGTGAGAACAGAACGAAAAGCAACCCTGAATAATGTAACGGTGGTCAAGGGGTCCAGCAGTTAAGCAGGTAAATCAGTTTTCTTTTAAGTGTAATTTTATTTCGATCTTTTCAAAACTGGGTTTTAGAAGGCAGCATCAAAATTTACTTTCTTGCTTCGGTAGAAAATCAAAACAGACTCCAGATGATGTCAACTTCCTTTAAACTTTTTCTCATCAAAAATACGGCAAAATCCACTTAGTTTTTCCAATTGAACATGTTGTACAATATAATCTTGTAAATTGCCTACTAATGCCTAATGAGTTGTTCTTATTAAATTAAATCAATTTAAATTTAATTAATGCTTGCTTGATTCAGTACCATTTATTTCCACTCATTCCCTATTTGGGTTGAGTTGAGCGTTGATTTAATTGGTTTGAGTAGGAGAACTGTGAAGGCAGGAGATTTAAGGATATAAAAATGATCGCTTTACCTTTGGGACAAGCTACCATTTGTAAGTGCTTCAATTCCAAGGGTAAATATGAATTTAGAGTAACCTACATTGCAAGTTATCTAATTAAAACGAGCTTTTACTGAGTTGATAGAAATATTTCAGTAATTTCTTTTCTTTTTTTTGTTCTGTCAGTTGGCAAACAACCCTGCAGCAGAATCGGTTTAACCTGATCTAAGTGGGAAGAAGTTTGACCTTGAGCTGACTGGTGTTTCTATGTTGGCATCTTCCTACAGTAACCCAGAACAGACAGACAGAAAACAAAGATTGTCTTTCACAATTTCCTCGGCAGCCACACCACAAGCTCCTTTCACACACACATCCATAATAATAATAAAAGAAAGTACTCGCTTTTTATATAGATTTTTGTTAAAAATGTTGCATTCCTCAAATTTAAGAAAACTGCTTGTCTTCTTCAAAATCAACTCTAAGGGCTTCTGCTTGTTTTTTGTTTTTTTCCCTAGGATTCCTTTTGAATGTTAAAAACACATATCTGGTTGTTATTACGTACTTGAAGGCAAAAGACCTCAATGCCAGACCTCTTGGTACATCAAATGGGCCATGATTAGAAGAGGTCCCTGTGCAATTTTGTCCTTTAGTTCAATTAGGAGTAACTAAATCCAACCCGAGGAGAGTCTGTCTAAAATGTAATCCAAGATTTTTTTTCATCTCTGACCTTCACCTAAGTTATTCTCAGAAACAGAAAGGGATCATTTAGCAGTCACGAATAGGGAAGTATCAGTATTCATCACAGATAATCTGAGATCCTAAGCAGTGTTACCTGTTGCACGCTGTTCTCCGCCTGCAGCAACACGTTGATGGACAGAGTTCCTACCGGTTGTCCCTTGGCTCTGTGGGGGTTGATGCAGTCTCTCTCATTCTGAACAGCTGGATACCAAAACAAGGAGAGCTTCTTAAGAAAAGTTCATTAGTTACTTTATATATAGCCTCTGTCTTCTACGCCATTCAACACTGTGTAAAAGAAGCTTCCTTATTGAACTTTGTCTATCCTCAGGTTACACTGAGATGCTGTTGATTTTGGGTAACAACTTAAACCACAAAAGTGAAGTTCTTCCTTTTATATAACTACTCATTTTTGAAGTACTTGAGCTTCTTCTTGCAGTTCATAGCTACACTGTAGTGTATTGTTACAGCCTGTCAGGTTTGTGTGAGACAGCTGTCTATCTTGTCCTGATTTTGTAAAAAACAGGTATTACTATGGTGTGTGAACTCAGCCGGCTGCATGGCTTGCAGCAGGAAGGTCCTGGGTTCAAATCCAGACCTGCAGTCAAGTCTGCATGTTCTCCCAATGCAGTCCTCTGGCCTTTCTTCAGTTCAGAAATATGCATGTTGGGTTAACTTCTCTATATTAGGATGAGTGACTGTGTGTGTGCATTGATGTATGTAGTGTATGTTTTTCTTTTTGCTCTGAAATGAACTGGCAGCATGTCCTCTATCTCTCACCCAATAACCGCTAACAATGGACACCACCCTAACCCTGCCACTGTAAGCTGGTATAAACAACGATGAATTGGCAGTAGCTATTCACTTCCAGAAAGTCGATGGAAATTTATAACTGCAATGTCACCCAGTTGCAGAACTGGCCATTTTCATGTACTGATAATGAACAGAGAAATCTGGAATAAGGTCAAGAGAAAGGCAAAACTTCTGATTTGTTCAGCCTACATCATTTACTCATTGTCCTCTCTGTGTGTGACTCAGCAATACACAAAGTCTGAATCAAAAATCTGTGACTGTAAAACCTAAAAGGCTCGGCTCAATGCGTCTTTATGCAGTTCATTCAAAGAGGTGAATGCTGAATCCTGCTTTGAGTTTATCCATCATTGAGACACATTCACTGGACTCAAGTGATTTCTTGGGATCAATTGTCTGGTCCTCTGTTGAATTATATTAGTCACTTTAAAGGTGGTGAATGAATTACTTAGTTTTTGTTTTGTTATTTTGTGGAATTAGATTTCACTTTGACATAGGTTTTTTTTTGTCTTGTCAAAGGTCAATTTTGCTGATCACAATTGATTTGTAAAAGAAGTAATACCAAAAAAATAGTAAAACACCTAAAGGGGTGAATACTTTTTATAGAAACTGTAAGATATCAAACAGTTATGATTATTCTTCACATAGTAGCGGATAGAAAGTGTTTGAATCACTATCTGATGTATAATTGTCTTAAACATTTCATCTTCAACAGCTAATTACATAAGCTTCTGACAATGAAATTAGAGCATCGTCTGCTGCTCTCGAAGCAATATCATATTTCTTGATTAATTTTATGTAGGGCTCATTATGAACAGCACTCAGACTGATTTCTGTAAGTCTACAAAGTCAAACACACAGCGACGCCGCACAGTAATCATTCATCAGAGGCTTAGAAAACACATTAATCAAGATACATGTGAAAGTAAATGAGCTGTTTGCCACCTTTGAGCTTTACTGACATTTTCTATTTAATTCTAAAGGATTTTTTGTGGGTCAGCAGTTAAGCCCAGATTTTGAGCAAATGGTTACAACATGCTCAGAGGTCAAGTTATAAAAACTCCAGCATGGTGGAAACCTGTGCATTGCTTTTCCACAGCTGTGCTTCAAGCTCAGCTCTGAAGTAATGTTGCAGCATGTTATGGAAATCAGGCAAATTAGTGAAGTACAGATTTAAATTTTTTGCCTCTGGCCTTCACTTCACAGTGTTGGGAGAAACATTATTCCAGGAAAATGCAAACCAAATATTAGTCCATGCTAAGGAATTTTAATTATTCATGTGTGGAGAATAGACCTTTTCTCTCTGCTTATGTCAGTCAGTGAAAGATGAGGCTAACGACATGCAATGCACACAAGCACACTTAGAAAAATGAACAATAACATGTTAAAGATCAAAACGTTTTCCTTTTGTTCAGTTGAAACAAATCTTAATTGATTTAAACACACACATTTAGACAAGGGAGTTATAATAGGCAACAATTATGCAAGCTTTTGTGGTTTTAATTAAAATGTGCTGTCTGAATACTGAAGGCGGTTTGTCTATTTTTTAAAAAGAGAGGTTCTGACCTTGCTTTCTCATTCCAGCCTTGAAACATTTCCGCAGTCTGCAGTAGCGACACTGGTTCCTTTTGTCTTTGTCCACAACACATTGCCGGTTGAACCTGAAAATGTGAAGCATGCGTACATATTTACAGTTGTTACAAGTGAAGACAACATCATTCTGACTTGTATTACAATTCAGTAAATTTATATAGAGCAGATTCATTTTGCAGAACACTTTATAATTTCATTAAGGTAACGATGGTGACCTCAATTGGTAAAAAAACAACAAAAAACCCCCCAACAAAGTTTGATTTAAGAAAATTGCAAAATTTTTATTGAGCTGTTAACTTCCAATGCTTTCCACCACAGACAGAAATGTTAATTATTTTACTGGATATAAATATTGTGACAAGTGAAAGAGGAAAACTCCAGTTTAGCAGGAAGAAACATCCAGCAGATCCCGGCTCAGTGTAAGCACACTTCAACTTTATGCTCAGCTGACTTTGTTCTGTACTATAGGTAGGATCAAAGGTATACAATAACTGTTTCTAAATGATGACCATATCAACTACATTGAAAAGATATAAAAGGCTAACATTTCACTAAATCATATAAAATGCCTTGAGATGAAATCGATTTTTGTATTTTTGAGCTATGCAAATAAACCCTTTTTTCATCTGTGTGTATGAACACTTGTATATGGATGGATCAAACAATGTGTCTCCCATCTCCCATTTGTCAAAGTTTTATATAAAAGGAGCTTTGGTCATGGAGAGTATGAGTTTATTTGGTTTATGGGTTTATATTTTCAATTATGCGCAGTTCCTCCAGGGTTCACGTATGCCTCTGGTCTTTCAGGGCTACTTATGTAATCAGCTCCATTAAAAATATAGACATCGCCTGACACTTTAGTTTTTACTTTTAAACTCTCCAACACTGACTCCAGTGACATCAGCTTTGACACTTTATTAAACTTAACTAGTTTCCTCCTGGAGCCACTGAAGCCTTTATGAAACTTTTATAGCATATGAAGCAAGGGCTCCCCGGCACTCTAATCAGAGTTTAACATGGTTTCATATTCTGGCTTTTCTGTGCCAAAGCAAACATTTTGGTACGATGAAACTTGCCTGCAGTTGTATGTTTGGTTGCTGCGAATGCTTCTCCTGAAGAATCCCTTGCAGCCATCGCAGCTGGACGCGCCGTAGTGTTTACCCGTGGCTCTGTCTGCACATATGAAGCAACGACTCCCACCACCATAGGTCTGGGAAGCCGACGGCGTGGATACTGACTCTGGTGCATCTGCAGATTATGAGATAGCAGAGAAAAGCAAACCCGGGCTAATGATTGAGCTAATTGTCGTAAACACACCTAAGGGAGAAAAACAACTTTGCTCCAGAGGCATTTCTGTCACGACCTCCTGAGAACATCAGCTGTGTTAAGACCAAAAAGGACTCCAGGATGGAGATTATATCTCTTGATCCCTCTCATCAATTAGGGCACATTAAATCTAATCTCCCCTCTGTGGAAACCAACACCTGTATGCAGGGGTACAGCTTCAGAACGCCAGAATCATCTGGCCGTCGTTTTATCGTCCAGTTTGGTCGAGTGCGACGATATTAAAAGCAGGGTTATACAGTTTGAAGACTTATCACTGCTTTGAGTGTGAATGCCAAGGGCCCTCTGAGGAGCTCTGCCAGTTATTACTCAGGAGGAGAAGGAAACTCCCCATTTAATTAAAACAGCTAGAGGTCAATGTGAAGCAAAGTCCAGCACTCTCCTTTGGCTAATTTTTACTACGGGCAGGCGGGCCTCCCTTCCATGTTGCTCTAAAGCGCCTGCTGCCAGTGTTTGACTGCTGCTGTGGAGACTGTACAGACCCCAGGCAATAATGTCTGCAAATTGCACACTTCGTTTAAGCAGATGAGGCAGCTGGGGATTACGATTTAACAAGGAAAAGGCTTTCTGTGGTCAAAGATCAGTTAGATTGAATTAAGAGATTAGAATACGTTCGCCTCGCAGTTATATGGATTTGAAGAGCAGCCTGGTGATAAAAGCGCTCCACTTAAGACAGAAGAGAAAGAGCCTGATTCGGCTCTGCAGAGGCTTAATTGGAAGAAGGATTTTCCAATCATTGAAGATTTATGAAATGTAAACTAATATTGACTTGAAATGACGTGTTGATGTTGTGATTTATTTTGCCTCGCAAAAGATTCATAGACCTGAAACCTTTTTGCCACACCTCTCAACCACAAACTTGGTTATTATTATTATTGTATGTGACGGACAAACACAAATTGGTGCATAATTGTAGTGGGGGACATTTTTATATATATTTGTCCACATCTAAAAAGTGTAGAGCATATGAAATAAGCCACTCAACTAAATGCCTCCATACATCACCTAATTAGTAAATAAAATCCACATTTGTGTGCAATCTTATTAGATCATTCACAGCTTCTCTGTGAAAACTCCACAAAAACCAAAGCAGCACAGCAAACAGGGCACGTCAGATGAAACAAAAAGGCCGAGCTCATGCATGCAGAATGCAGCAGTGAAGAAAACGACACGTCACACTGAACGCACCATCCCCACCATGAAACATGGTGATGGTCAGCATCCACTTACGGAAATACTATTCAGCAGCAGGACCGAGAAACGGCTTTGAGATGCTAGGGCGATTAAGCGTGGCAATATTCAAAGACAACCTGTTAAATGTTTGATAAATGTTTTAAACATACATCCAAAGCTACAGCGAACTGAGTCATATTCGGGTGTTAGAATAACCCAAAGACCAGACACAAAATTCAAAAGGAGAATATCTGAACAAATTTGAAAGTTAACTTCTCGGTCATCTATTTTGCAAAGGTGTATTGACAAAAATGTGCATTTTCTAGCTGTGCAAAGCTGGTGCAGTCCTTCCTACGGACAGTTTGATCTGTTCTTGCATCAAAGTACAGATGAAACTGTTTTGACTCAGGAGTCTTAAATCTGAATGCACCCCACACCTGCAACATTTTTTTGAGCAACGTATTCCTTTCGCCTCAAATTTGTAATCATAAATTACATTGCATTGGCCTGTAATACAAAATGCATTATTTGTGGCTGAAATGTGAGGAAAAAAAGTTAAAATATGTTGCCACCAACTGATTTGCAAGAAGACTGCAAGAGCCCAAACTAGATTTGACTTGTGAGTAGAAATGTCCTAAGGCTTGATTGTCTACTGCAGTGAAGATTGATCGTAAACATGGTTATGTGTAGAAACTCCAAGTAAGAAAACCCAGAAAGCTGACATGTTTGTTTAGATAAAAACAGAATGATCATACCTGTTGCACTTCCTGCTAGTGGAACCAGCAGGGAACTGTTAAAGCCTTCAGCGGCTGTTGCAAGAACGATTGTCCCAGGAAGCTTCATGGTTCAGATGGTTTGATGGGTTTCAAGCCTGATCTGCAAAACTCAACCAGTGTCGGTGAGGTTATTCACTCAGTTCAGTGGCTCTTTCCTTTATTTTATTTTATCTTCTGAGGGAGCATCTAGTCCTATAGTGCGACTCCAAATGTTCTTTTGGTGAGTTGAGAAGCTTCCTCTGCAATGTCCCACTTTCATTGACCTTAGTGCTGAAATTCGGTCCACTGTTTGTTTACTCTTTTCACATCACTTACACAAATAAAGGGTAAAGTTCGGCGACAGATAAGAGTCTCCATGAGGACAACGAGCAGATAAACGTGTGACAAAGACCCGTCGGTGGTACGAGGCAACTTGACGATACTTGGTCTTTTATTTTTGTTGGGTTTTTTTTATTGTAGGATTTTAAAACGTCAATAAAGTCAAACAAGCATCCAAAGGTTGCCTGCTGGGATGTTTTCTTTTATTGAATTTTAGCTGAAAATCTTACTGGGATTCTCTTAGCTTGAGTAATCAATATCACACTCAGGAGTTTTTTTTTCTTCTTTTTTTGCACAAACAAATACGGCATTAGACTGTTGAGAAGAGCGTTTGTGATGTCTGATTAACCTTTTTGTCTTATCTCCGAGGAATGACAAAATGCCTCCTTGCAGGGGGTGCATGTGACATTTGTTTAAAGTGGATAGCTTTCTCTTTTTCTTTTTCTTCCACTGATAAAGGTGTTTTAGCTCCATGATGGTGAAAAGCTTTTGTTAATCTTGACTCATGAGCATATCTTTGCTAGAATTGATCAGCACAGAAGTCTCTGGATGCTGGGATTCAAGTAGCTCGTCTTTTTCTTCTTGAAATTTGAGATGCATGATTACGGACACAGTTGTAGTTATTTCTTCTGTGATGGGAGGAATCTTCATGGCATTAAAAACTGGCTATAAAAAACAATTTTTTAATTGCATGAATACAGTCGAATAATTTTCATTCAACTTCAGCAAAGGAATTAACAAATTTTAACATTAATTTTAAAAAGCTCAGCGTAATCCCAAATGCAGCATCAATAAAAATATCATTATCTTTATAACGAAAAGCAAATAAAAACAAGAAAGTTTAACAGACGGATCTCTTTTTTAAAATTTTTTTTTTATTTTTTTTCTCTCACAAATTATAACAAATTATACGTCACTCCACATATGAGCTTCCCAAGTGATGAAATCCATCATACTTTAGTCTAATAGGATTTCCTGGGTGAGTGGTACTCCTTCCTTCAATGTCATGCTAGGCCGCAGGTCAGACCTCCCCTGGCAGTGGCTCAGGCAGTCGAGCTTTATTTAGGTGATTGATAGATCGTAAAAGCCACCAAGTCATAAGAGCGCTGCAAAATGGGAGCCTCTGGTCGGCGAGGTTCTATCAACGAAGAAATAAAGTGACCCATGAATACTGATTGTCTGGCTTTTAGCATCCAAAACACACCAGACTGAAGATGTGGGTTATATTGTGATATCTGCCATCTGAGTTTAAAATATAGATATTTTTAGATCCTGCAGACGGAATGTCTAGGTTGTTTTAACTCAGTTGTTTTAACTCATCACTTAAAACAAAAAGTGTTTCATGCAGTTTCTAATTCTCTAAATTAATTTCCCTAAAAGCAAGAAATAAGTCTAACTTGTCCGCTAGGGGGAGACAGAGTACATCCTATGCATTTAAATTTGTCTCTGTTTTACAACTATTTTTTTTATTTGATTTGAATAATTTAGGGTTTATTATCGCTGCACACAGCTAAGGTAAACTTATTTATACACACAGTTAATTGAGATTTGACTCCTCTTTTGATTTGATCAACATGTTTCTCCAGACAGGAAGTAATGTTTTAAATCTCCCCAAGTTTCCTGTCTTCTACTTATTGACAGTGACTTGAAGCTTCTCTGAACAATTACAAAACAATTTAACAGCAATCATGTTTTCATCTTTTTTCTTAAAAAAGTAAAATGGAGAAAAATGAAATTGATTTATTTTCAGACATGTATAAATGATGCACTAATCAATCAAAATAAAAATAATCATCTCCTAAAAAATGGCAGATAAAAGTCAGCAGATTAAAATTGACTAACATATATATAATCCAAAAGTCATAAGAAGAAAAAATCTTTCCAGTAAAACGAGACAAAAACTCTCATCTGCTTTCATAAAAATCTGCTGGGTTTATTGAGGTGATAAATGAAGAAGCAAGAAAATCCCCAAATTTTATTCCAACTCCCCAATGTTTTTATATAAAATAAAACAAACAAAAACCTTTTGGGAAAGACATTTCGAGGAACTGACCTCTGTCCTTTTGGAAAGCATATTTACCATCACTAATGTTGATTCCTTGCCAGAAGATCCACAATTTGGTCAATTATGCAAACAAACTGTGATCAAATGTCCAAGCAGAATTTTGCAAACAGGCTGTACAACATCTAAGTTCATGGTGCAACCTGTCCAAGGACATTAAAACTGTACGGGTGTTTTTGACTTTGTCAGTACATTGTAGATCCTTTTCACGTTAATGTCAACAAATCCAGAATAAATTCAAAAGCGTTTTCCTTCATAAGCACTTATTACATTGTTATACTTGGAAAACTTGGAAAATTTGAAAGTGTCTTTTCCAGATAGACCCACGCAAGACATAAGAGGCTGACATAAATTTTGTCCTTGTTACTCTGTGACTTGGATTTTACACTGATGCTAAGAGTTCAAGGCTCTCAGCCAAAAAGATAGAACATCAAAGTTGGGCAGAAGATGGGAACAAAACATGCATTAATGAGGAAACAGAACAGGGTAACGTTATGAAAATGTTGCAATAGATGGCAAATTGATGTAAGAAAGGATCCAAAATGCATAAGGCATCATTGATTCCTTGCAAAGAGCCAAAATATCCAATTACCCACACATGCACACACAAGCCCTTGGACTGTAAGAGGAAACTAATAGGGGAAACAAAAAAGAAAAGAAAAAAGCCCACATGTTAACTTTACACAAATAAGGTTTTGGCTACAATTGAAATGATGCCTCTTAGCTGTAAGGTGACCAGCACACCCATAAATTCAAGATAAACAATTGATTAAGGGAAAAGACAGTTTGGAGGAAAGTGATTAATTAACAAAAAGAAAACTGAACTAGACACAAACCAATAGCAAAAGAATGAACTAATCTAAGGGAAATTACACCAAATGCACAAATAACAGAAATTTTAAAATATAAAACTATAATAACGAACAACTTATATGACAATAACAATAACTAGAGGGAATTATAATCAATAGATAAAAAAGAAACCAAAACAAACATATTGATCATAACTGATGAGGATTTTAAAGTCTTTGTGGAGTGTTTGAAATGTACTTGATCTTTAGATGGTCTGACTTCGCTGGGCTGTCCACGCTTTTGCAAAGATTCGTAACTGTCTTCAATATTCCACAAATAAATTATCTTCCCATCTGTAAAAAGAGGGACTTCATTCTTTTTGTAAACAGGTCTATAATCCTCTCTGAAGACATTACTATTGCTTGTTTTTCTTTCTGGTACTGTGCTAACGCTACAGCAAAGGAAAATTCCCCAACTGCTTTGAAATTACCCAGTCTCATTTGATGAGGATAAAAACTTTGTTTAATTAGCAGCACCACGTTGCTACTTTCCTTTTTGAATCATGTTAACATCAAGGGAGTGTTAACTTTTCATGGCCATTTGATGACACTGTTGGATCTATTGACACTTAACATTAGACTGAAAAACATGTGAGAATCTGGAAAAGCCCAAATCTTTTGAAGCAGAAATGAACAAGAACCTGACAGGCTCTTCTTTAGCTTTACATTAACTACACGTGCCAACAGCCACCACACCACAGTATCATATTTTTCTTTCTGCTTATTCTGAGTGATTAGGGTTACTTACAAAAATATAGTTCATACATTTGTTTTTCATTTTAAACATCTGCAATTCTAGTTGCATAAAGTTTTACTTGAACACATTAAACTGTCTATAGCTGGAGATATATGTGGAGCTTGCGTGCAAAACGTAAGATGCTGTATATCAAATGTCTGCTGAGGTGATTCCTGGGAACTATAAGCTATATTTTGGACTCTTTAGTCAAGTTGGATGACACATTAATTGAATGCATACTTGATCATTAAAATATTAAAACATTTTTTAGTTTGTATAGCAATAGGCCAGATAAACGCCTGGGATTTTGATCCAGTCAGTTAGACAGGAGCAGAAGTTGTGGTTGGTCAGTATCGGCTGTTATGGGACTAATGAAATTACCAACAATTGCACTATAAGAACAACAATGAAATGGTAATGAGGGCAGAAATTTAGTGGGTTTGAGTCCCGGATCAGTCCTGGTGCACAACAACGCTCAGGCTCATGTCATAAATGTATGCAGGTAATTCCTGGAGAATGAAAGCATTGATACCATTGACTGTGATTACATTTTGGTTAAAAGTACTTGCCTACTGCATCCATTTTCACTTTGGTTTGTGGTTTGCAAAGTGGAGTAGTTCACAAACTTCAAAAATTCTGTTTCCTGTCAGAATCCCCTCAACCAGACATATTTTTTTTAATTAAAATTGCAGTCTGCTCTCTTACGGTGACCAAAAGGAAGAAAGTAAGTTCACCATTTTTCTGTCTTCTTTAATTGTGATAAGGTAGACGCATAATTCATTAATGCTTTAATTGAGTGAAGTGATGAGGGGAGACATGGGTGTGTAATTAATTTGAATTAATTGTAATTATTACTGACTGTAATTAATCAATGCGTTTTCCTGAAAAAAAAATTTCTGCAGATTTGGGAGTATCTTTCACATTAATTAAACATTTTACGTTGCCTAATCACCAATGACCAGTTTTAAGTGGGTCTTCAGTGACCACTAAAAACTTGTCTCAAACTAAATAACTTATAAAATCTTGAGCGGTCTCTTATAATTCAACACAAAGAGTAGGATAATTGCTCCTTGATTCAGTTGTACATCCAGAACCGGTATGAAATGAATGAATGAGTTCAAACTTGGTTTTTTTTGTGCACTTACTTCCCAAAACGTTCCTGTTTTTTGCCAAATGGAGGAAATGGCTGCCATTAGGATCCACCTGTAACAGCTAAGGAATGTGAATATTTTGTAAATATCTGTAATATTTCTGGACTTGGCTGTACATATATCTTACAACTGGTTCCAGTTGTGCCAGTGCTTAGGTTGGGCAGTGGTAACAGCAGACCGTTCAGTTAAATCACATACATTTTAGTGTCCATTCTCCAGTCTCATCCCACTGTGGTCATAACGATCATGGTGAACACATCTCTGCCCCCTTTGAACATTTCTTCTGCATGTAAGGAATTAAGGAGAGGGTCTCTGACCTCGGAGGCCAAGGGACATGCTGAAGTGGTGGAGGGGCTGGAAAACATGAAGCAGAAGCTGGAAAGAGCAGCAGGTAAATCACATGTGAAGCAGCAGCACATCTTGAGTCGACTGCTTGAACTAGCTCACAGA
Source organism: Micropoecilia bifurca (assembly GCA_903067075.1). Lineage (NCBI taxonomy): Eukaryota > Metazoa > Chordata > Actinopteri > Cyprinodontiformes > Poeciliidae > Micropoecilia > Micropoecilia bifurca. The sequence goes on from CAEGAF010185273.1 coordinate 27,579, forward strand.
CGTCACCTCCTTTGATTATATTTAAAGCACATTTTAGTTTTATGCCCAGCTGCTCTTTGTAACTACGCTTCATCAAATCATCGGCAATAAACATAAAACTAGTCTGTTTTTACCTTGTTGGGGAAAAGTCTGAGTTAAATCGGTGGATCATCTTGAATTCCAAGTCCGTCCTGTATGCTGCTCTGCTGGATGAATCAATCAAGTTTATTTGTATGGTACATTTCAGCAACAAGGCAGTTCAAAGTGCTTTACATCATAAAAATATCACATTGGGAAGCCAGTAACAAACATTACATTTTGTCAAGTGGCGTCATCAAATTCATCAATACATATCAAATGTGTCTGTCGATGTTCCAGTGATTATGGGTTGAAGGAATCGATTTTACAGACTGTCATAACCGTAAGGGGAATATAACTGCTTACTGTTTCTTTGTATGGAGTTTCTGCACCAGAGATTTTCTTGATTTTCACTGCTGAGGTCCTCTTAAATCACCAGTAGGGTTCGATTTACAAGGATGGGGGCCCAAGGAGTTGAACCAATTTTGGTGCCCACACAAGTTTCTTTTGAGGATACAAATTTAGATAGATTTATTGCTGGATACGTAACTTCTAGTTTTCTTTCATTACTCATGCAATAAATAAGTAAAAAAGGATGAAATTCAACATATTATCTAACTGACCTGTTTGTGGAAATCCATTCTTTGCCTTATACAATGCACATCTACAAGTTATGTTAAATTTTCAATCAGTTTAAATTTTTGGCAAATGTATTACTAATTCTCACCTTCTATAAAATTTATGGCCGCTAACTATGCGTATCCCTTTGGCTGACTCTATTAATTAGGTAAGTTGAGATGTAGGTTGAGTCGACTGCTGGAATAAACGGTTTTTAACTCCTCGAGAAAATATGAATGTGGAAAAGTGCTTTAGGTTTTAGTTTACGACCTTATTGTTGTTTCTGACTTTAAACGTTCAGTTACGACTGTTGGATGGGTAAACCGTGGAGAAATCTAGATAATTTTTTCCTGCTTGATGCATTTTTAATGTGTGGATCCGCGCACAGCTGCCAACAAAAGGAAAACAGAGCACTGTGAAGAATGATTTAAAAAACGTTCTTTTTCCATGCTCTTTTGTGAGCCAGTCTTATAATTAAATCCACTTGTTCCCAAACCTGCGCTTAATGTTTCCCATTAGTCACATTTGAGGGATTACAGACTGCACCAATGAAAGTCAAAGATTAAATGGAAAATGCAGATGTGTGAACAGCAGGGCTTGTTTTACAGCTATCACAGCTTTTTAGCAATTCCCAAAAACTTAACTTGCACTGACAAGGTTCCCAAAGTCCACTTATAAATTAAAAAGACATTCTTCTGAAAAGGAAGAAAATCTGGAAAGAGTTTATTGGTTAGTTTCTTCTTGGAAGTTGCAAGAGTTCTCAGAAAATAACAGCATATCTATTTTAAACGTATACTCGCCCCAAAGCCAGTGGTGATTAGAGTCATACGTGGTTCTGTATTATTGTTATTTTTTTTCATACAAATGAAAAATGCCATGAGTTTCTCTAGGCTCAAACGACAGGTAAACAAAAGTACACTTTTTATAGGGTTGTGGATCCACCTGGCACTCTGATTTCCTCATCTGAGTAGAAAACTAATTTCATGCGGTAAACAAATACTAATAATCTTGGTTTATTGTCCTTCACTGTGTGTCATGAATCTATATAGAGATCTACTGGAGGTTAGCTTTACTGTCATTCGCGTGTCAATTTTCCTTCTTAGTATTTTTGAAAAAGGCAGCTGCTACCTGATTGAGGTTGGGGCGATTCATGGAGAACGCCCATTTTGGGCAAGCCAGTGGTTCTTGTCACCAGAAATTGCAACAGTATTTTTTGGGAGAACAGCTAGAATCTCACAAATCTCACAAATATATTACACAAATCAGAACTCTTATGAAAATACTGTCATATACGATTATGTGTGATATTCACCCCAAGTCTCATCAATCTTTATGATGTGTTTGTGTCAATCTAAGGTCTTTATGCCAAAATAATCAAAATCAAAAATGTCCAAATTTTAAGACATGCTTAACAGTACATGTTTAGCCAATAATTATCTACTTGTATGTGTAATTTAGATTTTATTTGTATTTTAAACAATTCAGCGCACCGCCATAAAATCCGACATGAATACTACTCTGTATCATAGGTTGCTGAAGGAAAACGTGAGACCATCTGCAAAAGAAATTGAGCCGTAGCAGAACTGGATCCTGCAACTTGATAATGATCCAAAACATACCAGTAAATTTACCAAGGACTGGCTGAGAACTGAAAAATAGAATATCATAAGGTTGAGTCAAAACCTAGATCTTAATCTCAATGAGATGCTGCAGGGTGGCTTGAAACCAGCTGTACATGTAAGAAACCTTCATAGCTGATATTGAGGAATGGGGGAAAAAACTTATTTCAGAACGATGTCAGAGAATCGTAGATGGATACAAGAAGCATCTGACTGAAGTTATTCCAGTCAAAGAATGTAACATAGCTATTAGGGGGCATGGGATCCTAACCTTTTCCTCAGGAAAATTCATTTCTTCCTCAGAGATGGTAAAAAAGAGCTTTTCTTTTGAAGGAATTAAACATCCTTTTTTTTTCTTGACTAGAGATAAAGATGGAGGCAAAGCAACATTTATCTATGAAACCGCTGTGGGTTTCTTAGAGACACTACATTATAAAAAAAAACTGCATGCATGAAATCATGGCGCTTCCATTCTAGATCCATCCTTACAGCCGTTTTTTGTGCCCCAAGAGGAAGAGGAAAAATGAAGAAAGACAAAATTTCAAAACAAGTTTAAACCTGTCAAGTTTCTGGCGTTATAGAAGAAGCTGAACTTTAAATGTTAGAAACAGAAAGCACATCTTGTTTCCATTAACTTTAAAAAAGCTGAAAGATCAAACTACATGAGACAAATGGGGTTTTGTGCTGATGAGATCTCCACACAGTTAACAGCAGAGCCAAGTGACTTGTTCTTAACCGTGTCAAGACGGCGCCACGCAAAATATTGAGGTTATTATTACATGGACGTATCCAGCAAAAGTATATACTTATATAATATAATAATATAGTAGGTGTTTATCAGTCCCTCAGAAGACTAAAAGATTCCTTAACCTACCTGAACTGAAGAGGGGAATCTAACTGGGCAGATGAAAACAAGATTTGGAACCAATTATAATCAATCAGGATGATCACTGGATCACTGTGACAGCTGCAGTTACAGCCATACAAATCCGGTAATGTCTATTAAACATTACGCAGCTACAATAGACAACTGTATATTTCATTACCCTTATTTTGGTGGTTTCTTTAAATGTTGGATTTGATTTACAAGTAATAAGACTATTTTTGGTTAAAAATTAATTTACAAAATCATATAGTACTGTATCCTAAAAAGTGCACGTATTTTAGTTTACACCGTTCTGTGTGTTTGGATTGATTTAATCTTGTCTTCTGAGCTACCGCAGTGCCAGCTGCTCCAGTCCTTTGGCTGAGCAAAGAAGAGGAAAAGGGGTGGAGCAGGTTTACAGGGGGACCTACAAATTGGGTCGAACCACATCTTAGGAACATGGAGAGAAAATGGGATTTGCTCATTGGTTTCAGTTAGATTTTTGTTTTTCTTCCGTATTTAAGTTTCCCCTTTGGCTCATTTTGGAAAGTCAGTTTGTTTGAGCTACTCGTACATTACACCCCAATATATTGATTTTGTATAGTTTATCCAAGTTTTTCTTTGGACTTTAACCTGTTGCTAGCTGTCATTTGTTGCTCAGTCACACGTCCCTATGGTAACTTCATGGTAACTTTCGCAGAACCGACTTGCATTCCCCCTCCCAGTCTTCACCTCCATCGTTCCTGACTTTAGAAGTGAAACAATTGTTCATTTTGCTAACGGGCACTTTGCTACACTTTTGAAAAGAACATTCCCAAGAGATTTTCTGCATACTTCTGAGAAAACTTGATTCATGCACGATTTTACATAAAAACAACCTAGTTTAATGCAGCGCAAGATGCAAACCAAATAAGAAGACATCTGATGCAACTACGTCTTGAAAGTTTGATTAGTTCTTCCTGACCCAGTTGGATAATTCTAAGGTTAGGTCTAAGTGTGAACTCTGTTGCTGTGCAGAAGATGTCTCAACTGATGGGGTTCTGTTATTTTACCAACACATCATATTTGAAGGACAGAGAGACTTCTCAAAGTTACCAAAATGTCAACAAACTAAACATTTTGATATAATGGCAATAAAATACCATGATAGGGCCATTTTTAAATATTTGTAATTTTCTCAAGCTTTTAATCATTTTAACTAATGAAAAACTGATCACCAATTCTGAAACTTATAAATAATCATAGATTCCTTAAAAACGTTTTGATTCCCTAAATTAGCATTATAAAAGTAGATAAAAAGTTTCAGTCTCTCTCTCTCTTTTTTTAAAGTAATCTTCACAGTTGCTATCTGGCTTTCAGACAAACAACTCAATCATATTAGCTTAGCAAGATCATAAGAAGTGCTAAAATGTTCTTTCAAAAGACTCCTTTGAGTCAGTTAAGAATATTTCAGCGGAAATCACTTGCCTTGATTTATTCTGTGCATAACTGTTCAGTGATCAGGTTTCTTCTAGGGCCCATGTGTCGTATGGGCCCTGCATGCTTCTGTGTATGCTGAGTGTAATTGAAGGAGATGGGACATGATACGAAGAAAATCTAAGAAACAGACCATTTTGATGCGCTACGGTAAACTCTGCAACAACAACAACTTTGGGAATTCTTGAAAAGTCATTACCTGCTGACACAATCAGTCTTCAGGTTTGGCCTCAGTGGTGCTTTTTCCTGAAAAATGATGCTGACTCTCAAATAGAGTCTGAGTCAAAATATGACTTATAATAATGTGTGCCACAGATTAACTACTCTGGTGGCTCTGAGCGCCTTTACAGTAATAATTACAGAAAATTAGGTCCAGTTTTATGAGATGGTGGATTTTTACATTTTCAGCCTAAAATATCTGAGGCAGTCACCGATTTGATTTAGTTCTGAAGAAATGCTTTATTAAGAACATACTCAAAGCTTTTAGGCTGTCAACAGAACATGTGCTTGACAACTAAAGCTTAAGGTTATTCTTTCTTTATACTGATCTAAATAAGCTGCAGCATGTTGTGGAAACGGAGAAAAGCCTTTATTGTGGTGCTGCAGAGGCCCTGACAGCTCATCTCTTAAAAGGTTTTTAAGATGAGTGTTAGCCTTTTTTATGGAACAGAAATATTTTGGAAAGGGTTTTCGATAGATAAAAAAATAATTTACCAGGTTGACTGAGCGTTGATGATTCACATTTTTGACCGGGGTAAAAGAAAAGCTTTTCAACCAAAGCGGGGTTGGAGTAGCATTTGTGTGTTCAATTTCTCTCTACTAATTGAAGGATTATTTGATGGAGTAGGCAAAAATAATTAATAGCTGCAGCCCTATAAATATGCTTCTCATATTTTTTGACATCCCGGACCACCAGGTGCTGGCATGAGAGCTGATTTTACTAGACCAATGATTCTAGCAGGACATTTTAAAGAGGACTGTACAAAAACCGTTAAAGTACATTAAGTCCAGATCTGTTGAAGTCAGGCTTACCTGCAGTACTGAGTCTCCTCCTTTGCCAGATTCATTTAGGATCTTTTTATGTATGAACCAGAGTGCAGAGTACATCATGATATTATCTTAAATGACAGTACTCTGTACACAGTCAGTAACATTTCACTTTTACTTCTGCAAAGATAAAACATAAATTTCAGTTCTGATGGCCCAATATTTGACCCTCATTTCTTTTTTATTACTTAAAGGTCTTTTTTTTCCCCCCACTGACCTGAACACCATGAAGCTACCAATTAGGTTGGGCGTTTCTATTGCAGTATGTGTAAATGCTATGATTGTGAGCTCGAGGCCTTGGTTGTGGTGATTGCAGGAATGAAAGCAGTGACTCTTGGAGGAGAGAATGTGGTGCTTTTTACTCTGCTCAGCCAAATGTGAAATAAATAAAAAGAAAGGAAAAGTGGCTGCTCCCCTGCCTTTACTTGTGGTCCCTTGCTCTTTGTTAAAACCATATCTCAGCTGCTCCATTGCCCCCAGCAACATTAAATCCCATTAAATTCACCTTCATTAAAGCAGTCCTCTCGATTCTTTGCCGCAGCCCTGGTGCGGGCCTCTCAAGGACAGAGTAATAATGAGGGTGGACTGGATTTAACCTTGAAGAGTACAGGTTTTCATTTCCAAATCAATAACTTATGCTTCAAAACTGCCATTAGATCCGGGGTATAATTTTCCAGCTTTAATTGTGTGGATTAGGTTTCTCCAGCAGCAAGAATGTATTTCTCTTTAAGCTGCAGTGTGGAGATTAAATTTATTATTATATATTTTCTCCTTAAATAAAAATTGACAGCTTGCACATTTTGTGCACAAATTTATGTGCATGTGTACAGTGTGGCGAACAGATGGGAAAACTTAAGGAGATTGTATTTCAAAGAGTTTGTCCAAATAGAAGTTATAAGGGGGTTGGTGCAATTTTCTGCAGCGAAACCAACGAGAGGACAGTACGCTGCTTGGACGTTTTCCCCTTCATCTCCATCCAGTATTGCAAACTGTGTCATCATTCACTATGAGAATGCAGAAGTGTAAGAAATCTCCTGTACAGCTATGTAAGACAACTTTTGGCAGTCACCTGCTGTCAGTAAAAGCCGACGGAATTGCGTATAAAATTAACTCTTGGTTGATGGGCATGATGTGAGTGGGCGGGAAAAAAACTGCTTGACCTTCAGGGAAATGGTTTAATCTCCTGTCTTTTTGAACGTTTTAGTGGGACACTCTCTCTTCGGCGGGCTTTGCTGTCATTGTCACATGATTGTATTGAAAGCATTAACTTGTCCTGCGGTGATAATTTCTGCCCGACATTTTAATAATGGGAAATATCAGGTCTTTTCCCTAAGTTGGGGAGGGCTGAAGGTGTGGCGATCACCAGAGCTTAATTTTTTAATCAACTTCTCTTTTAAATGAAGCTTTATTAAATTACAAACTCACACAGCAGGAGTAGGACACAGGCAGTGTGTAAAAAAAAAAGAGCTTTGTAGTATAATTAAATAAAATTAATAATAAAAATACCATCTTCTAGCACGGAGCGAGGAGAATGGGAAGGAGACAAAAGCCACAAGCTATTTCATGCTTCGCTTTTCTTCCATTCTTTCTCATTAGTGTTTCAGGAAATTTACCATGTAAAATTATAAAAAGAAGAAAGGGATGCATTGTCTGCAAGATATTGATTCAGGGTAAACGGAGACACATTTTCATTCATTTTTTTCCCCCAGCTATGTTCAGTCACTGTGTTCTGTGGATTGAATGGGCTCATTGTTGCTGCTGTGGCAAAGAAAACAGAAATTATTATATTTGGTTGAGCTTTGGTAGCTTTGGTTAGTCATAAGTACTGAGAATATAAACTACATTCACAGACAAGACAGTCTGCAGTTTAATCGTGACTTCAAGAAGACAGATTTCAGTCTGTTTTAGTAAGCACGTTTTCTTTATATATACTGAAAGATTTGATCTGAGGTAAATATTTTTAAGAGTCTTACAGAATACTACTATAAATAAAACTATAACAAAAATATCTGGAATTACAAGTTGATATCAGAAATCATACCAGTAACACAGTTAAGCATATAAAACCAGCCCCTTGTTCTAAGCTGTTTCCTCTAGCTCCTCGGCTATAAAGAAACGATTTCAACTTGCTGGAGGCATCAAGTTGAAGTTTTAAATGTTACCCAATCGCTAACATGTGGTCATGAAGTATGCAATATGCTAGTTTGATGCTATGAAGCTTACCGGAAACTGCGTACAACCATCGTCCACTGCGAACTGAGAAGTGCCGATCCGAACGAGGCAGCTGTTGATGTTAATTAAATATGTGGATGTTTGACCAACTCAGACTGAATGGCTTCATTCACTTCCTCTGCTCTCGTTGCTACAACTACAGGCAGACTATAGTTCTAAAAGAGTCATTATTCATATGACAGCTTACAATTAAACCATAGGTCTTTCACTTCTTTCTGATTCTTTCATATTGTGTTAATTCTCTTTCTCTTTACTGGAAAATGCTTATTTTTTCCTCTCCTTATAAATAACTCAGCAACTCGTGATTCAGACACAGTCTTCTAAAATAGGTGTTTATCTTTTAGTCACAAACAAAACAAACTATATCAGTAGAGTAGAAGTGTTTGCATAGTATTATTCTGAAAGCTATTCATCTGGCAGCAGGTGTTAAAATGGTAATTTTAAAGACAATCCAAGGGTTAACATTTGTCTTCCATGGCCAAAAAAAGTGTATGGGTGTATTTTCTTTTTATGATGACAGCTTCGGTATCATGCTTTTTGATTAGGTAGATTTACTGCCTTGGTGTTTTAGTGACCACAGTAAATGCTTTTAGTTTTTCCCTCGAGTTTTGTGCTCATTATTTTTGCACAGCTGTCTGTCACATGTGGTTGTCATGATACTCTAATCTCAGAATAGTTTTTGCATTTTGTAGGTGATTGCTGTAGTTTATTGCACTCTAGTGTCAGCCAGAGACGGTCCTGCTACTTATACACAATTGTCTCTGTAATTTGTCTATAAGGAGTTGTGGAGATCGTAAGAGACTCCAACATGCAGGGAGTGCTTCCTTCCTTTCCTCATTCCAAAGCATTCACAGGCCTGCCAGTCCTTTCACCACCAGCCCTCCCAGCTACAGTCTTACCAGCAAAGCTTACCTTTTCTCCCTCTGAGTCAAAACTGCAACACTAAGTACTGCAGGGTGGGTTGCTGATGTTTAGGTAATTTTCTGGACTCAAGAAAACTTTTGCATTAAATGTAAAAGCAACAAAAACAAGTAACCGAAAACATTTGTTTTAGGTCAGAGTTAATGGTCCAGAAAAAGCAAAAAGCTTTATCCTTGCTGAAATTGTACTTACTTTTGTCTATCCCTTTTTCTTATTCCACCTTCCTATAGCACAACATTTCAGCAACATGAACATGTCACATTATGGAAATAAGGTGATGAAACACCTAATTTTTTGTGTGTATTCAGGTTTAATCACATCTCTTCTCTGCCTTTTTGTGTCCTGCTCTTGACTATCTATTTCATTTACCTATTGTTTTTTTACGTATTCAAATAATAAAGTTGTAAAATGGCCTTTAGGCTTGCTGTGCCTTTGATTCTTTCTATGTTCCAATAAACTCGTACTTGACAATAAAGTATTAACATCAAAATCTGCATTATCAGACAAAAAGACTCTGAAGGGACTTTTTGGTAAATGTTTTCTATGGAAAGTGACTTTGCTAAAGCGAATTCACTGCTAGGCCCAAAGTACAATCATTAACAATCTAATTTATTTTACTATATTCTGGTTTTATTCCTGATGTGTTCAAATCCTGCTCTTCTCTGCATATTGATATTAGACGGTAAAACCAGCTTTTGGTTTTAAACTGATGTATAGCATGAAGACCCAAATATGCTTTTACCAAAAAATGTTAAAACACTGTAACCAGAAACTAGTGGATATATTCTTAAAAATTAAAAGCGCATTTGTGCACTCTGTGCTAGCAGCTCATCCAACCCTCTGCAGCATGACATCTAATGCCTGTCCCAAAATCTTTGGATGGACTTCAAAGCCTTAAATATAGTAAATCTTATTACACCACCTAATATTGTACTTATAACTCACCACAGAGCATGTAAGCTGGAGTAATTCAGTTATCCCAAACCTCTCCCAGCAAATGCTCTGAAGTTTTACTCTTGCACTCTCTCTGTTATGAAATTTCACTTTTATGTTGTCTGCCTGTCAAACTTTTTAATGCTCTGATTTCTAACCCACTGGCAGTGTTTTATAATTAGATTATACTTGAGGAATAACCAGAGTCCAGAATGCCAATTTGTGTCCCAGACGGTGTAAAATTTGTTGTTACGTTGCCGGCAAAAAGTGTAGGTGAGTGCAGACAAAGTCCTGAGGCAAAGAGCAGAGGACTGCTGCTCTCTTCCTTCTCTTCCTCCCATCTCTATTCCTTCTATGCCAGCAGATATCAAAGACATCTGAGGAAAGATAAACAACTGTTTCTGCAGACCAACAATTGCAGACAAACGTAGATATTTTTACATAAAGACCAGCGACGACGGAAAAAGAACGGCAACTGTGGTAAGGGTTTATTTTATCAAGTTTATTTGGAATTTAACAACAAAAAAAAATATTATTTTTTTTAAAAACATGCAATTAAAATACTATGAATAGATTTCTGTTGCATGTTTGAAATGCTTGTTGTAACACTCCACACTCTGGTTTACATAAATACATAATTGAGAGAGAAAATACTTAACTTGGGTTTGAAGAATGTAGAGGACCAAAGCAGCGAGCAGCTGCAGGTAATTAGAGCTGGCTTGGGATTCAAAGTAAACATGGACGGTTTCCACAATCAACAACATTTACAAATGTAGGCAAAGGAAGCTACTGAATTTGTGAAGAATGTGCAGTGGGAATGGTAAACACAGAACCATGAAGCCAGCAGATGTTTAAAATCAAATACATGTGGCATGTGGCTAACAGGATTGGGGCCTTATTCTTCTGATGGGGAGAATGTCGAGTTCTTCGGGGCTCAAAGACAGCTGTTCTCAGTTAAACCTTACAGGTTAACATTCACCCAGGCCCTGCCAAAAGGAAAAAAAAGGCTTTCTTCAGGGGAAACTAACTTCAGTTTTGCATATCTGTGCTCGCTACTGATGTTTGTGAAATTGAAGTCTTGTATTTAAAACCTGATCAAAGCCTTGCAGAAATTAGTTGTAATTATTGGCTTTAACTATGAGAATTAAAATTACAAGAATAGCTTAGATTTTTATTTGATTTGATTTTATTATGTATCAAGAGTTTAGGAGAATCTTTCCATCTTATTGCATCAACTTCTGGGTGCTATAAAGTCAGCCAGAAATAGTCCTGTTGGATATGTGGGGAGAGATAGCTGTGATAAATCATTGAAAAGTAAAAAAGGTGCGGATACTGACACTTGGAAAGAAAATAACGTGTAAAGAAACTGCCCTCCAAAACCCAGCCGCAGTCAGTATATTCCCTTTCTGAACGTCTCTATTTTGAGAAGTTAATCTTGTCCATCTATTGAGAGCAGAAGCTCAAAACATTGACATATTTCATGAAGGTTAGTGTAGATGCTATTCTGTAAAGGTAGATGCTTCATTTTCTGAGGTAAGCTTTTTTTTTATTGAAAAAAGCCAAATCAACCTCAACTCAAAAGAACCTGCTGGTCTGACAGGACAGAGTTACTTCTATGATGTCACCATGCCTTTCTTAATTATCATCTGGCCAGCTGGGGATGAAATTCCAACTAATTATGCACAGTCGAATAAATAATAATATTATAAATGTGTTGGACTACTTCCTGCTGACCGCACCATGAGCATGCAGTATTCCAGAGTAAGGTAGTAGTCACCACATAGCTATAAAAAAGATATTTGGGAGCAAAGTGACCAAATTCACGAATATAAAAATCAAGCACTGAAACAAATACAACAGAAAGAAAGAAATCTCATAGAGACATTTCCAATCTGAGTTGAAGTTAAAATATGTTTGGTCTCTGTGAATTATTGCTATGCTAAATATTAACACACAGAGCCAATGTGTTTTCCCCATGGTTTCATTGCTGCCTGAAGTTTAGCCCCTCACACTTTCAAAGTTATGATTTCACACATGCAACTGATCTCATTTTGAAATTTTTTATAGTTTATTTAGACATTTATTTTGCTTATCGTGTACAGAAAGAAATATTTACATAATGAAAAAAAAACACTTTAACAAGTGGCATAGTTCACTTTTTTTTCTTCTATTTCCTAAAAAAAGTTTCTTTCAGCTTTACAACATGCTCTGATTTTGAAACAAATGAAAACTACCGTATTTTCCGCACTATATGGCGTACCTAAAAACCTTCAATTTCCTCAAAAACCAACAGTGCGCCTTATAATCTGGTGCGCCTTATATATGGACCAGTATTGAAGGCTCTCCTCGCCGACCGGAGTCGGACTGTTTTGTTGACATTCCCTTTAGTGCAGCTTCATCTAGTGGATGCATAACATAACTCCAGCCTTTACTGTAGCATCTATTCTAGGCGCCTTATAATGCGGGGCGCCTTATATATGAAAAAAGTTTTAAAATAGGCCATTCATTGAAAGTGTGCCTTATAATGTGGAAAATACGGTAGTTTGGTTGTGTGAGTTGTTGCTAGAGTAAGACCCTGTGTTTTGAAGACAAAAAAGGGAGGGGATAACAAGCCATAATTTTGTCATCTCACTCAAAAATAATAGGTCCATTTAACACATCTGCCTTGATTTTTATTGGTGACCTTCTGGTCCTCGATTTACAATGTTTGATAAAGACCCATGCACATCGTAAGTTTAATCCTATTCCCTTATCTCTGTTCTTGGTGATTTAGCCTCTGGTAACAGTCTCCCTGTAGTTAGTTCGTCACTGTAGACCAAAATAAAAATATTTTTGAGGAAATGGTGGGGAAAAAACTCCTTTATGTCAGGGTGTATATCAAATTGGGAAAATGAAAACTTTCCTATTAACTCAGTTTATATTGTAGATTATAGTTCCAAAGACCGGTGTAGATATGTCGGATAAGATGGCTCATATTCGCCGCAACTGCTTCCCATTGGTTTCAGTGATTGGGAAATATACATTATGTATTTCATATTAAATCATTTTTAAAGTTAGTAGTAGCAGGGATGGTCGAATGGTCAAATCCCCATTTAAAGAAACGAGGTGTTTTATCGCCAGCGGGTTATTGGACAGAGTTGAAGCCCTCCTTATCCCCACAGGTGGGCTAAGATCATTAGTTTTAGTTTTTGATGTGTTTGGCCTTTTGATGTTCCTATGTTCTCTTTAGGCATCCCGGCCTGAAGGATATTGAATATCACTCCTACAAATTTCCAGTTAGGAATAATTTGAACTGAGCATCTGTTGAAGAAACAGCCATTTAAATACATTGGTCATAGTTAAAGAGGCATAAAATGAAGTCAGATTAGACAGAGCACCTTTTTCTGAAGGCTTGGTTTAGTTGAGTATGGGTCAACCAGGGGCAGAAGAGCCCAGCAAAAATACTACTGCTTTAAATTATATATATTCACACACGCTATGTTAAACAACTGGAAGACTTGGACTTTAACATGAACATAGAATCATGTAAGGCTGTAAGTAGACGTTCAAGAAAGCATGTTTCTCAAACTGCTTGTACGAGTCGTCTGTTTATATATTGGTATTGCCTGTAGAACAGAAAATATACAGCAAACTCTGTAAATAAAAAAAAAAATTCTAAATGGATACAGAAAAAACCCCCAACAGGAACACAACAGTAGGAATGAAATTGACATTTCCAAGTTTGTTTCATCACATTTCCAAGTGTGTTGCCCTGTGAGGAAACTTCTCCATTTCCAGAACCTGGCACATTTCACTCTCTTGAATTACTAACTACGGCTCAGTTTATGTAAACATAACATCAAAAGTGTTTATGCATGTGCAAGTCAAATGAGAGCAAAACAAAGAAAAGTGTCCAGCTTCCCCAGAGGATTTCACATGTAACTGTTGTGTAGGTCAGTTGCACACACGACAAGCGAGGATCACAAACGACCCATCTTTGTCTTGTAATCTACATTTCTCCTCTTTAGTAATTATTTAACATTTCACTTCAGGACTTTTTTTTTCGTTCCTAACTTGGTTGTCCTTATTCTATCATGCTACAGTGCCAATGCAATTAACCCTAAGAAAGTTCATTAAAAATTAGGTAAATCCCAATTATAAATAGTCTAAAAATAGTCGTCGTTGTGTTAAATGGATCACCTAAGGTCTGAATGAATATCTGATTTGATTATCTAGTGCCACTATGACATGTTGTGTCACAGTGGATATATATCTGCAGTGTTTTTTTTCATATACATGAAGATTTCTGTTTTCCTTATTTACTCCGCTCACTGTGAATAAGCTTGTTACAATAAGCAAATCAGATAAATTAAAATTAGCTCAATATTTTCCCTTTGCATGATTTTATAATTTTTCTCTTTTCTCTCTTTGTATGTAAAACGTGATGACAAAGTCTTCAGTCTGGTGCATTGGTCTCAACTAACCCTATTTGGAAGGACAGTTTTGTTTGCACAGCCTTCATAACTCATCTTGTTTTATTTATTTTGTATATTTAAAATGTCTTACAGTTAAAGTGTAAATGCTCACTGAAATTTAAAACTTAATGGTCTTTGCAAATGTGTTCTTGCATTCGTATACCATTACCATTATACTACTTGAAAATGGTCTCAAAACAACAATAATATTGTTTATTGCAAAAACTTGTGGGACACTTTATCGTGCAGCAAGATTTGTTATTGTGACAGGCCTAACTGTGAGTTGAAATCAAGATTTCAAAATGGATTTACCATCTTTTTTCCGTCATTTTCAACTTTTAAGTGAGACTAGAAGATTCCTTAAAAAGCATCTCTCATGGGGGAGAGGTTTTACGTAGCAAATAGGAATATGTTAATACAGCTTGAGTAGTTAATATCAGTAGAATTTTGATGATCAGCCTAGAAACAAAAAGATAGTCGTAACATAAAAGTTTAGTGTGACTTCAATGTACCAAATATTGTAGAAACATTTTGTCTAAGACACCCAAGAAGAAACGGTAATGGATGCTGAATAAGTCAGGTTTGATGATTAGGTAAAGTTCTTAGGTTCAGTTCTTGATTAAATGTATGAATTAGAATTTTTACACTAAATACAAGTTTGAAAATTGACAATTTGTCTCAAAAAAGAACTTGTAAATCAGTCTTATAAGAGTAGAAGTATTTGACCAGGGCATAAGCAGGACCAATCCTTCCTCTATAAATACATGCATGTTGCTGAAGTCTTACTTCACCCCTAGGCTTCCTTTGAAACAGAAATCATTTGGCTTCAGGGACTGTGCTACTACTACACACTATCTAGTTCAACTTGACGTTAAATAACTCGATAACAGGGAGTAGTTAATCTGTGTGATGTTGCGGCTTTATCTTTTACTTTGGTTTTCCTGGTGCTGGGAGGAGACAGTGGAATAGGTGAATGTCCTGTAAGTGAAGAACTGCTGTGGAATAGGCTGTCAGGCTCTATTAGCCTAAGCAATCTCTATCTTAGGGGGAATGTAGCTTGTGGTTTAAAAGCAATTTCCATTACCTGGTTTCATTTTATTAACTTCCGTACCATTACCAGACAGCTTCCCTTTGACAGTTGTTCCTCCTTTCTGTCTCGTCCTTTCTAAGAAATCCATGTGGGAACTGATTGTGAAACTTTCCCTGTCCTGCTCTCTTAAATTTACAAAGCTCTATGTC
Organism: Micropoecilia bifurca; assembly: GCA_903067075.1. Lineage (NCBI taxonomy): Eukaryota > Metazoa > Chordata > Actinopteri > Cyprinodontiformes > Poeciliidae > Micropoecilia > Micropoecilia bifurca. The sequence goes on from CAEGAF010185273.1 coordinate 43,040, forward strand.
TCAGCCATCTTTACCCAATTGTGCCAAAAGTGTACAGTGTGTACTATGGATATTAGAGCTGTTGAAATAACCTTCTTGACATCAAAAGTGATGCAAGGGTCCTACAGAAATGGCTCATCTGTATAGGTATTTTTGAACAGCTGTAAAGGGAAATGTGCAGTAGCATGGCTGAGGTTCTCTAGATCAAGCATTTCTTCTTCTTCTTCACTGTTAAAAGAGCTGCTGACTTTTGAATCAGGTGCACAGCACTAGACTGGGATAATCTTGCTGGACTGAAAAAAGTCAGCAATATCTATTTACTTCACGACTTCTGCTGCTGATAAAATCTGCTATCCATGAATAAGACAGGCTTTTCCTTCAAGTGGAGAATGCTAGCATAAAACTTGTGAGGCACCCCTCGTCTTTACTACCACTTGGGAGCAGAGTGAAATGGAAGAGGAGGTGAAAGGCCAGGTTTCTGCCACAGCATTTAATTAGAAAGACTGGATACTTTGTGCTCTGTTCAGCTGCTTCAGGCATTCTTTAATTGCCCCATTCCTAATTTCTTCCAGCAGCTCCATCTGTAAAGTTCATTAGTATTCATTCTACATGTGCATTTGGGAAAGTTGATTGCAAGGATATTTTATTTAACTATTTCTTTTTTTTTTTTTTTTTTAACAATTCCTTCTCTGACTTCATGCATACATTTAAAAGCATTTATAATAGCTCTGTTTGAAGCTCCTTTTTCCTGACGTTGAATGTGAACAGTCTTTTATGGAATGACATTAATGGTTTAAAGTTATTAGAAAAAAATCTTGGAATAAATGTTGTCTTAGAGTAAACAAGATGCATATTTTATATGGAAAGTTGATAAAAGAACATCAACAAAAAGGCCTAAATGTTTTTAAATAAGTAATGGTAATGCCTGTTCCTTATTGAAATTAGGAAAGATTTAGAAGATTTTCTCTGCTTAATTTTAGAAATATATAGTTAATTGGTTTCTACTAAACACAAAATTTAAGTGGCAGTGAAATCACAGAATATTTGTTGGAAGAAACAAATTGTACTTAATTTTAGATGTTTAAAGTAAATTACTTTTGGGCAGTTTAGGATTTATTTAGAACTTCCTGAAATCTGTCAGGGGGTTTGGTCCGATCAGTTTATGTTACAAGTCGTTAATAGTTAAAATCTTATTTTAAGAATGTGCTGACTGGAACGCTAGCACATCTGAGATTTCTTTAACTCAGTAAAAATGGCACTATTAATACAAAGTGGTTATTAGCAGAGTAACACTGTCCATTTCCTGTTTAAACAGCAATTATGTGGAAAATCTGATTAATAGAAGATTTCAGAAGGTTGAAAAAAAAAGAAATGGAGGACTAATTAGGGACCCTGAACACACATCTCACCAGCAACACAAACCGCATACTGCACCACCCCCTGCCCTGCACTATAATATCGGGTTTATCTAGCTACTGGGAATGGTTAAATCCTTCATGGAGGAAGCACTCTGTTGGTAGGATTACTCTAGTATCCACCCACCGTTTTTCTTCTTATTATCACCTTTATTTTTTTTCCTCCAGCAGGCGAGCTTAAGGCCAGTGTTTTAATGTTCGGCTCAATCCAATCCCCAGCATTTACACAGGATATAGTATTTATTTTAGCTAATCACGTAAGTATTATGCCGGGCTTAATATTCGTAGTGCTTGGTAACAGGATTAGGTGTCCAGTGGTTGAAAGTCAGGCCACAAATATACTTTTTAGATGTACTTTTCTAAAAAGTTTGCTTTTATTTTCAAACACTGAGACAGTCATATTTGCTACTCACATTTAAAACTCTACACATCTGACCATGAAATTGGAAAACCTTTTTGCCCATTAATGCATTACTCATTCTACTCAATCCAGAGTGTGTCAGAAAAGACACATGAAACATGAGTAATAAATAAAAATCTGTTGTTGGTAATCCTTTTTTTTCGTGCTCAACATTTTTGATTTCCCAAATTCTTTTCTTCTTTTTTTTTCCCTTGAATGCTTCACATGACACTGGACTCTGCACATGCTGTTTAAAAGGTTCATTTTGGACTTACAACCAAGGCTGACACCTAAGGAACCCTGGCTTTGATTGATTGCTGGGACCATTGATCTAATTTTGAAACCTTTGAATTTCTTCTCTGCATCCTTCCTTTTTTTTCCAGCAAGGTTTGGAGTAAAACTAATTTCCTTGTGCTTCATGTGGAGCTTAACTCTCTATGGTGGGGGAAACTGCAGTGAATAAATAAATAAAAAAGCCCAGGAAGCAGGGCTTTCACAGTGGCACAGGGATTTTTATAGACTGGATCGATTAAATTTGTCTTATTTGGAACAATGGGACATCGTAACCCAGTAAGAGGTAATGTGGTTGAAAATGCCCCTTGCTGTGCAGCCATTAGGTGAAAGAATGTTACCATGAGACTTTTCACATGCAGGGATTTACGGAGGCATAAGACTGGTCTGAGCTAATTAGAATCAAGAGCAGCCTAGATAGCGGAAATGTGGGTGGGCATCCTGGGTTATCAAGACCTGCTGCGAGAGTGAGGGGGAAAGAAAAGACTCCAGGGCATGATGGAAACCGCCGGTGCTTCTGAACAGAGAGGGAAGCTGGTGTCCTTTGCTTTTAGCAGTCTAATAACATCCTTGGCCATCAAGGGTTTGCTTTTCATTTTGCTGCACTATTATGTGAAAGTAGAACAATTTCAGAATCGGTGCACTCTGCCGTGGCAAAGCATGACATGCAGTCTCATTTAGCAGTGAAATGTGTAAAACCCAACAGGTCATCAGGAGCGCAGTGTCGCAGATGATTATCAAATACTGAAAAATGAACAAGCATGTGATTTTGGACTGGTTTTAAAACTAGCCCAATTTGATCTTTCACATGTTGGTGCATCACTTTATTAGATTTTCTTTTATTTTAGCTTAAACTGATTTAAAAGTTCATTTTAACCACATTTTGCTGCAGCTGCGAGCCTGTTGCTGTGTGTCCCTGTCAGCTTTGACTAAATAAATACTCAAAATAAAAAAAATAATCCTTACCTGTTCTTCCTTAAAAATGAGATCAGTCAGACTGGACTGACTGATCTCCAGTCTGACTCTCCAGTCTGACTCCAGCCACTTAACATGGCTGTGAACATCCTTGTTAAGTGGTCTAGACTTTGACTAGACCATCAGATCACGTACATATGCTTTGATATAAATGGTTATGTAGCTCTGGCTGCATGTTTTGGGGTTGTTGCTCTGCTAGAAGGGTAACTTTTCCCCCCAGCTATCAAACGTTTTGCATAATTACCAGAGTTTCTTTGCCCTCTATTTAGTTTCATCCATCCTTCCTTCTATTAGAACAATCTTCCATTCCTTCCATTCACATGGCTGCCCTAAGCAAAAGTTTTTTGTGGTGGTCCCCACCCCGTAAGCATGAAATCATCATCACCACCACTGTACTCGGTGGGTATATTATAATTCCACCACACACAGCATTTTGTTTGTAGACCAGAAAGTTGAAAATACCCCTCTATCTGAACAGAGCACCTTCTTTCAGCTGTTTCCTCTCCCCTACCTGATTTTTTGTAAAACACAAGGACTTATTTATTTATTTTTTTGTTGCCATTTTTAAACATTATGTTTCTTTCATAGAGATATTTGTGGAAGTGATTTTCTTCCACGATTAGTTGTAACAGTTATAAACTAATTAGAAATAAATATGGTTTATTTGCGCAAAAACTGATTGTGGTGAGCGTTACGACCCTACAGGATGACTTAAGTGTAGAGGTG
>CAEGAF010185276.1:0-29200 GCA_903067075.1 Micropoecilia bifurca
TCCTGTGTGTTGATGTGTTACGTTTCCCTTCCTGTGTGTTGATGTGTTACGTTTCCCTTCCTGTGTGTTGATGTGTTGCGTTTCCCTTCCTGTGTGTTGATGTGTTGTGTTTCCCTTCCTGTGTGTTGATGTGTTGCGTTTCTCTTCCTGTGTGTTGATGTGTTACGTTTCCCTTCCTGTGTGTTGATGTGTTGCGTTTCTCTTCCTGTGTGTTGATGTGTTGCTTTTCCCTTCCTGTGTGTTGATGTGTTGCTTTTCCATTCCTGTGTGTTGATGTGTTGCTTTTCCATTCCTGTGTGTTGATGTGTTACGTTTCCCTTCCTGTGTGTTGATGTGTTAGGTTTCCCTTCCTGTGTGTTGATGTGTTGCGTTTCCACACAGGCATTCAACTGTCAGAGAGTGGCAGCGACTCTGAGAGGGAGGTGGACATCCGACCGGCGCCTCCGCGGAGAGCTCAGGATACGGCCCGCATGGGCATGGAGCAGGATGAGAGCATGATGTCGTATGAAGGGATTGGTAATGAACACATGGAAGACAGCAACATCAGGTAGAACAAAAAGTCGATGTCTTTTCTCACATTTCTCACTTTTAAAAGCTTAATACCCATTAAAGTGGTTTTGAATGTTTTGCGTTTTGCTCTCCCCCGTTGTTTCTCTCAGCTACGGCAGCTACGAGGAGACGGAGAGTCGCAGTCAGATGCAGCCGTCCAGCATGGGAAACGGCGAAGAGTATGGCGTCAGCGAGGAGGAGGAGGAGGAAGACGAGGAAGATGAAGCGCGGCGAAGAGGCCCGGCTGTCCTGTCCCAAGTCCAGCTCAGCGAAGACGAAGACAGCGAGGAGTTCCGATCCATCGGAGGAGACAGTGACATGGACTCTGATAATTAGCCGGATTTCATTGTCCTGACCAGACTTTATCAGCTTCAGCATTATTGGAATTCAAAACAGAGAAATCACATTTCTCAGGTAAATACTGTATGTACAAATGTTTTGTAAATGGTGATCGCCGCTACTGTGGAACCTTTAGAGAGCAGAGCATTGTAAATTATAGCTTGTAAACTGAGTAATATCCATCATGGTGGATTCCAACATGGAGGTGTGAGCACGCTTGTTTTTTTTTTACTGTTTTAACTGTGTTAAGTATGCAACAATTTTTGGCTGTTTCTAGGCTACCATCAAAGTAAAATAATACTGAAGAACTATAAAAATGTCTAAAAATGCAGTCAAAAATAAAACTTCAGTTCCCCATTAGCTACAAGTTTGTTTGATGAAATATTTTTAGCTGAAAGGTTCTCAGATTTGTCCCAGGTATTCAATTATTTTAAAACAAGGAACAAGGTTGGGTCTATATGAAAAACTAAAACTACATATTATTATTAGTATTATTTTGTTTGTTTTTCTGGGGACTCTAAAAAATACTTTTCAGTTATTTTTAAATGTATGTTTAGTCCAGCTGAATGAAGTAAGTGTATCGTTTGGAGATAATTTGCAGAAAACAGTAGATTCTCCAATTCAGGCCTAGAACAGCAGATGGCGCTTTCAAGAACAAGCCAAATGTGATCCTCACTACTTGTCTCTCCACTGAAATAGAAGAAGTCAAAGGAACTGACTGGTAGAAATGTTATTTATGAATAAAAGTGAGTCAACAAGCTTGAAATGAGAATAAGAACCCTTTCCCTCTGACCTGCAGCATATAGACTAAATCTGAAGGACATCTTCTTTAAATGCTAACCTGCTCTTGGCCTCTGTTTCCAGCTGCTGACACTTCCTTTCACACGTTATTTACTCGTATGACGTTTTTGGCATGATGATGGTAAATTGCACACTTCCTGTTGCAATCCTTCTGCTCACAGCAGACCGTTCTGTTGTCAGCCGCCCTGAAGAGAAGTTTCACTGCCACTTCCACTTTCATACCAACCTTCGATCTGCACAAATGGATTTCTGCACATTGCATCTCAACATAATCACTCTTGTTACAGATTATTGCTTTTCAGGTCTACGTGTCTTATCAGGTTCAGGGTATGAGCAAAGTTTATCCTGTGAGTGTTTTATGTTCTTTAACGTTACATTCAGAGTTTAACCGATCAAAAACGTCACCTAAAGAAACCACATGTTGATTTTGATTTCACCTCGAGCAACAGGTCTTTGTGGCAAACAAGTGTTGCCCCCGTCTGAGTTTCCTTCAGCAATACATTTCCTATCCCAAGTTGCAGAGCTTGCACTCTATGGTTGTCCTGTAAAGATTGTTTAAACAGAACAGACAAAAAGTAAAAACAGAAAAAAATAAGACAAATAATCACGCCACCTTTTATGCAATTTTGCACAATTTGTTTGAAAAGGAGCAAGTAGACGATAAAAGATCTTGTGATTTCCTGCCTTATTTTTACGTTGGTTCATATTTGTACTTTGCTCGAGTTCATCATTTAATCTTTTACATAGATCAATAGTTGTCCAGTAAAAAGTTGGGATAAAAAAAGCACACCACACTTTACAGATTTTTATTTTAAAAACAAACACTTGCTTTCTACTTCCCAGCCACGTACTACTTTGTGTTAGTCGCATAAAACACATTGAGGTTTTGAAGTTGCAGTGTGACAAATGTGATGAAGTTTAAACAGTACAGATACATTTTTAAGCCACTTTTAGTGTTCGTCCTCATTAGTTTGTCTAATAGGGATTTCCCAGTGACAATTTTTCACCTTTGAACGGATGAGGCATGCCTGCCCCAGGCCGTGGTGGACACCCTGTCTGGCGAGGCAAAAACTCGCCCACGAACAGACAGGTATCCCTTGGAAGGGTGAGCAATCCTGCTGGGACTGAGGGACTGGGATCTCTGCAGTCTTTTCACCGCCGTCGCTCTGTCTGGGGACTCTCTCGCCAAGCAGGCGACGTCGTTGCTGGAGTTCAGATATGCGGCACGGATCGACGCTGTTCCGGAAGACGGGACAACTGCGACGCAGGGTTAAGTGGTTAGACGTAATGAGAGACATGGGGAAAAGATCAAACTTATTTCTGCAGTCTGTCGACGGTGTGGAAGGACAGAAACCTGGGGGATGGCGGTCGCTTTGGCCAGCAGGTTGGCTGACGTCAACCTCTAAACTTCTGCTGTTCCTGACAGCCTGGAGAGAGCGCAGGCTTGTCTGCAGAGGTGGCCTCATCCTTCCTGGTGATGCTGCAGGCAGGAAAGGATCAGATTTACTACCACTTTTCACCCCTAAAGTAAGCAGTGGAAAATCCTAACCAATAAATAGAAAGTTCTGCAGATCAATATGAAAGCATTGGTTTAAAATCTGTAATAAATCTCTCCATAGCCTACTGCATGAGTTGTGCATTGTGGTACAACTTAGTTGCGATTGTGTCTTTGTGTGTGTGTACCTTTATTCTGGGCAAGCCTCAGCAGCTTGAACTGGGTTACTTGCTGGTGAAGTTTGGTCAGTTTTGGGCTTTGGCCGCCCTGCTTAGCTGCCGGCGCTGGTAACTTGCAGCTGGGAGAGCCTGCAGCTGTCAGACCGGGCTTGCAGGCAGAGTCTGGAGCAGTGCTTTTATTTCTGGAACTGACGTCACCAGCATGGTCAGCCTTTGTGTTTAAAAATGAGGAAAACACGTCTGAGTTTCTCCTCAGGAGAGCTGCAGCAGGCATGGAAATATAGTCCTGTCTTAAACCTGAAAAGTGAGAGCAGCAAGTCTTATAGTCCGACCTTGTTTAGGCGCAAGGGGTAAAATAATCTAGAAATTACCCAATAGAAAGATAATTGAAACACAAGACCCTTGTGGTCTTTATACTCACTGTCTTCCTGTATTCTGGCCATTATGTGGACATCTGTTATATCCTGTAGTCTGTAGCCTGTGGTTATAAAGTCATCAGGGTGGGTCACCTTAACATGATCTATGCAAAGTAAGAAATGGAAACCTTTTTGTGATAACTGCTACAGTGTCAGATCTGGGCCGTGAGAAACATTCATTTCAAAAAGTTATTTAGAACTCTTACTGTTAAATAGACATGTATTTTGTAACTTTTTGCATGACATTTTCATAAAAAGCTTCAAAAGGTCAGTTACTCTGACCTTTTGAAATGCACAACATCTCTGCCTTGTTATGGTCCACATCCTGCTAACACAACATGTTGGGAGGTTTTTAATAAAGTCCACGGTGCCGTTTCCACAATATCATAGTAAATGTTTGACATACTGGAAGACTGCGTAGGTCGACTTCCTTGTTTTCTGTCTACTTCCTTTTTGCCTTTCCTCTGTCAGGACAGAGCTTGTCTTTTTGTTTGCTTTATCATTCTGCAGGGTTTTCTGCAGATTTATTTAGAGTGTAATAGGAACTCTTAAATAGTTCTGATGTGTTCTCCTAACAAGAGTTTATCTTGAAAATAATACACCCAACTATGTGCTTCTACAGATCAGTAACATATCATACCAATGTGACTGATGTTCTCGATCTTATTATTATCATAGTTCAACTCTTTTGAAAAACTAGACCACCTTTGGACTATTTTCTGTAGAACCACCATAGCTGTGGAAGAAACATGTTGCAGTCCCGACCACATCGTATCCTAAACTCAACCTTTTGACAAATTGCTCAGCGCTTCTCTGAATAAGAAAGTTTTGCGTTTCTACAAATTGTCTAAAGAGAATATGCCGGCGCTTAACTGCAGCTTTTACCTAAGCTGTCAGAGTCATTGAGCGATGTGTTGACTGATGTTTTGTCCAGAGCGACACCCAAGGAGACACTCGGGGAATGAGTGGAGACTGCTGCATGTCTGCAGAAGTAATATCTTGATCCTGGCGATGGTAGAAATAAAGCAAACCAATGACCATACCACATTTAAAGGAAAAAAACAGATTAACATTTGTAAGTTCCTAAGTGTGTGAGGCTGATTTCTAACTTGAATCCAGCTTGTTCATCAGCCCGCGGCGGGCAGCCTCCATCTCGGGGCTGGGGTTATCCAGAACGTGTCGACACCACCTGAGAGCAGGCTCCCCCTCTTCGAACGACGGCCTGTTTGGAGGCTCATATAACCTGTGAGAAAAACAACGTGAGCTATTTATAAGCCTCGGACATTTTCTGCTCAGGGTGTTCGGGGTGAGGCAGAGTGTTTGTTTTCTGCCACATCTAATCCGGCAGGAAATCCCCAAAAGTCTGAAACAAATAAACGAATGTTTGTGGTTGTAGCTTGACAAAATGTTAAGAAACTTTTGAAAACTTCACTGAAGTGATAAACATTTTAACATGCCTTCTGAAGTTCATACTTTAGACAAGATTGGCGTAAATACATAAATAACCACAAGGAAACTCCCTCCTAGCAGAACCTACCAGCTCTCTTCATCTCCTATGCTTTCCTCTATGTCAAGGATCTCCACCTCGTCCAAAGCAGACTGCTCTTCCTCTACGTCTCCGCCGTTGCAGAGGTCTTTTTCACTGTCATAATAGTAGAAAGAGTCATCCGAGTTACCCCAGGGCTGCGGTGAATTGCACCCAGACTTCAGACTATCAAGTCTTATTCTAGCATCCATGGCAAATGATCTGCTACTCCAGTTCTTGACTCTTGCTGGCTCAGAATCAGTCCAGAAGTTGCGGTGCAGGTGCGCCTGTTCGTCCAGATGTGCATTGCTGCTTTTCACTTCGCCACCGTTTGCGGGCCAGTTCACCGTGGCATCAAACTCTGCCTGGGTTTGACTGAACAAATATTCTCTCCAGCTGCTTTCCTTGTGGTCTTGATGCTCCATTTTCCATCCAAAATCCTCAAACCTCTTTGTGGCTCCAAGGTCCCATCTGGGAACGTTGATAAAATCTTCAGTTGCTCTCGTTAAAACAGCTATTTTCTGCTATTCTGCTGGTTTTCTTCATCACATACACCAGCGGTAACGTCTATTGACCCAGATTTATTGAGTGAGGTTGTTAAATGAGGGACTCAACAGATTGGATGGATTTAGAGAAGCATCATGAGCTTAAGTGGATTACCACAGGTAGCTACTTAGAAAGAGCGACCCAGTCGACATCACACTGTCACGGCTCATATTGACATTAAATTTAGGCAGCAGAAATAGCCTGTCACACACATCACCATGTTCCACATCTTTATCTTTATGTTGCCTTCTCTCTGTTAAGTATTAGATGCTGCTGAGGATTTGTTTTGGTTCTTGTGTCAAATCCTGTTGCATTCTGATCCCTGATGACCTCGATTGTCCAAAGACCATCGATGAGATTATGAAGTGGGACCAGTAGAGGCTCCCCACATTGTAGTAAGACAAACAACAGAACCCTACTGTGCACAGTGACGGGAGCTGAGAAGGTCAAAACATCAATTTGACTTGGTTTGACTTGACAAAGGCCAGACTGGGAGGTGTGGTTTTCATCCACAGGCGGATTAGCGGACTTATTTACAGCTTTCCTTACTACCAAGTTAAACTCAAGATTCTTCTTCTTCACTCACAAAGTGTGAAGATCAAAACCGTCTTTGGGTTAAACGCCAGCTAAGAAAAGGCTAAGAAAAGAGTTCAGATACATGTAACGACATGAAAATAATACATTTGTACAGGTGCATAACAGATGATGTGGGATAGAAAGCAGCAGAAAAACAAGGTCTTTACTTTACTACACATTCATTTCACCACATAAATCCACTATCAGATCGTAAGAGGAACAATGTGTTGGCGTGAAAAGGTGAAGGCCTTTTGAACCTTTGGATGCCCCAGGCGTGGTTCGGTGCATAAACAAATGTGTAAAGGCGCAGAAGACAATGGTCTGCTTTGACATGGCTCTGAAGACTAACACCTACGTCTGTTGATGTGTTTATCCATGACTCTCATTGTGTGGAAATAGAAAAACACTTGTAAAAAAAACACAACTTCAGTTTTAAATCAAAGCAACTGTGTGCCTTGTCTTTAAATGTACCTTGTCTTTAAATGCATTAGGCTTTATAAGCACTTATTTTTATATTTTTGTTGAGCCTTTACTAGAAATTTCACCCATAAAGTTGATAAGTTGAATAGAGTTAGCATAACGGTGCTAAAACCAGAGTTGTAGTTAAGCTATGCTAAGCTAAACAGGCTAATCATGTAACTAGAAAAAATAGACTGTGCTCTGCCACACAAACAAATCTACTGGACAAACAAATCTACTGGATAGTTTTTGCATGCTCAACAAATTCATGTGTTTTGTTTGGGTTAATAAATAGTTTTGTAATCTAAGACTGCTGAGCAGTTGGGGGGAGGGGAGAGGCGCGGACGGAACAACTACTGACAGTAATACACCTTTCTCAACAGGCGGGGGCGCACTTTCTCGGCCCATAGTCCGACATTCGAGCGACTTGAATCCATTCCTCCCTCCCTGGCTCCTCCAGACCCGGGCCGCCACCGGCCTGGTTCGGGGGGGCGGCCGCCCCCCCCCCGGCCCCCCCCTATAGCTCCGCCCCTGCTGCTGAGCATTTAGATGAAATTGCAATTTTAGTGTGCCACCCGTCTACAGTTTGCAGACAACTGTAGACACACCTCTGGTAATAAGAAACACACACACTTTGTAACAACCTCTCCCCTCCCTTTACACACACACACACACACACACACACACACACACACACACACACACACACACACACACACACACACACACACACCACACAATCATGCACGCACACATGTTTGCGCAGCTATCTTTGTGGGGACTTTCCATTGACTTCCATTCATGTCTACAGCCTAAAACTTACCTTTACCCTTTTCCTAACCCTAACCATCACATACCTGACCCTAACCAAAACTCAATGCACACCTTAGTCCTAACTCTGACCCCTGACCCTAAAACAGGGTCTCAACTTGTGGAGACCAGGCTTCTGTCCCCACAAGGAGCAATTGGTCCCCACAACGTAGTATATGTCAGGAAAATCGTCCCTACAAGGTATTATAAACAAAAATTATAAACAGGCAGAAAAAGAAGCATTAAAATACACAAAGTTGTATCAGCTCCGGGTCTTATATGTGTTGAATTATGTTCTTTACAGAAAGTAGCCCAAACCGAGTGAGTTTGGAAAAAAAAGTAATTACTTCTATAGGTTTACCAATACTAAAAGAAAAGACCCGTGGTGAGTTCTGGGGGCTCAGACGGGCACAAACTGGTTGCCGCTGATTGGTTCTATAAGAATAAAAAACTACAGCATCATTCTGCTACGTCAAATTGCCCTAGTTACTGTGTACACATCCTATAAACAGTCGCCGCCTCATTTTAAAGTGGTAGCTGGAGGTTTTCTCTTGAATGATGCAGCACCTGCGTCTCCCTCTCCCCGCCCCTCACCTCACCCTCCGCCGGCCTCGGATCCGCGTCGTCACCGCTGATGTCCACCTGCCCGGTCTGACTCTCTAACCCGTCCACTCCATCGACAGCCACCGAAAAACTTCAGCAGCTCGGTGTTCCTACAGTCTGTCGCATAAAATGAGGAGCGACGGCGTTGAATTTAGACAGTGAAGCGCCACCTCTGCCGGGTGGAAATGCACGACGAAAGCGGCAAAGGAGCAGCGGACGGAAGCTCCGCCGGTGGCGGCACAGCAGCCGCAGCGCAGGTAAGAGCGGCGCTTTGTTTTGTTTTTATGTTATTATTTAGTAATTTCTTAATTTTTTTGTTTGTTTTGAGCTCCCAAGACGTCACTCTATAAATGTACAAGTTCTTTTCCGTTTTAAATTTCGAGCTGATATCGTCTGGAAAACTTCTCCGTCATCAGATGAAGCAGTCTAACCTGTCCGTCGACGTTATTTTGGGTACAGATGTACTGGACGCTCCTGAGATAAAACTGAGATGAGACTATGGACCTACTCACTCAATACATGTGTGCATACAAACTATTCTCAAGATATTACAACACTGATACAGGTTATCCGCGCAGGAAACAGTCTTTTGTTCCGTCTCTATTATTAACCTAAAATAGTTTGTTCCCAGTTGCACCTTGGTGTGAACTCATTTGACTTGTATGCTTCTTCTTCTTGAATTCAGTTACAATGATTTAAAATCTATTAATTAGCTAAAGATAAAAAAAAATAGCATTTGCTGTATTTTCTGCTCTGTCAGATGAAGATAAAAAATAGTAAATCTTTCTTATCTCTGCATAGTTTTAGTGATCACTTCCTAAATGTTTTTTGCAACAATTATTTATATAATTTATTTGTGTCTGCAATACAATTACAGGCCTTCATTTTTCCTATACGTTACCAGTTTTTTTTTTAAAAAGTATGTACAACTTTTAAAGTAGGTACCTGTGTGATGATACATTTTAGACTCAAACATAAAATATTATAACAATAAAACTGAACTCGTATAAATAATTCATCTTTAAACTCTGAACAAATAGTGTGCCGGTACATAAAGCAGAAGCTCTGCTCTTATCTCCATTGAAGTTCCTCCTTGTGGCCTTTCATAACTTCCTCTGTAGTTCAGATGTTGACTGCTTTTGTAGGAAGAACTAAATAGTACGCTATTATTCTATTGTTTTGAAAAAGTGTTGCGTTTCATACATGTTATGCAAAGTGTTTGGTCTACAAACTGGCCTGTAAAACTATTAATACCTTTTGAAATGTTTGACACAATGCTTATTGAATAAAGCAACCGTTTTTGTTATTTACTCTTAATATAAAAGCATACAGAAATATCATTCACACTGTGAAGCATGGTAGTGGCAGAACAATGTCATTACTATGTTTCTACTCAGCAGGGAGAGAGAAGCCAGTGTTGATAGAAAGACACATAGAACAAAATTCAGGGCAATCTTCTTAAAAGAAAACATGTTTGAAACCACTGGTTTGTTTGTTTGTTTTGTGTTTGTTTTCTTTTGTTTTGTTTGGTCATTTGATTTCTATTACTGTCATTGGCTCTATTATCTGGTTAATTATTTTGTAGATCAATGCCCCTTTTATGCTTTTTCTCACTCTATAATGTTTGTTCTATATACATCTGCTGGTAAATAATACATTTGTAAAAAAAAAAAAAAGAAGAAAACTACCTAAACCAAGGTTTCTCCCAGAAAACTTGCTAGGCCTGGTGGTTGGACAGTCATTCGTCCAGTGGCCCGTCATGTTTTTTGAGTTAAAAATGTTTAAAGCTGACAGGAAATTTAAAAATATCACTTGATAATCATGTGTTGTTGAATGATTGGAAGATTAATACCTGAACACCAAAGTGTTAAAAAATGCAAACATTTAAAAAAAACCTTAACTAAATAAGCAATGCTTAGCCTGGTGGGGGCACAAGTAAAGCCTGGTGACCCGCCAGGCTTATAATGCACTGGGTGAAACCCTGTAAAGCCCTGAGACTGGGGGAGAGATTCACCTTCCAGAAGGACAAAGCACTACATCCGAAGATGCAATGAAATGGTTTAAATAAACACATATTTGTGGGTTAAAATGGTCAGCTCAAAGTCTAAACATACATCTTGTTGAATATGTGAAACTTTCTATCAATAGATGTGCAAAGCTCTGTTTGACCATGTCTCTTTTATGGACAAACACGTTAAAGGAACTGCTGTTGCAACTAATGCGTTACGCTTTTCCTCCTATATGGATTTAAATTGGTCTATGACTGAACTGGATACTTATCTGTATTAAATCAAAACCACAAACAAAATATGAATTAAGAGGAGTTAACAATGTAAAGTAATTCTTGTAGTATTACATCGACTAAATTTCCTTATAGTTATGAACAGCTTTACGTTGATTAGCTGTCAGTAACAATCAGAAACTGCAATACATTTTTACGGATGTCATCTGTGCAATTTAATTTTATATCTTTTAGAACTCCTCACATTTGAATGGGCATCGCGTTTCTCCAAATGGCTTCAACCCAGCAATTACACCGATCCCACCGCAGCAGTCCGACACCCGAGTCCCCAGTCCCGTTCCCGATCCGGCTACGATTACCCCGAGGGATCAGTGGGGAGGGAAGTACGAGTTCCTCCTGTCCTGCATCGGTTACTGCGTGGGTCTGGGCAACGTGTGGAGGTTCCCGTACCTGTGTTACCGCAATGGAGGAGGTGAGCTACTGATTTTAAAACCGAGGCATGTGTGCTCAATGGTTAACGGCACTGATATGGATTAGAGGTTGTCTTTGCGCAACTCCATGGGTGTTGGCTTTGTTCCTCAGCACTCTGGCTTATTTGGCAGATTCTCTGTAAAATCGAGTGTCTCACAGCATTCGCAAACCGTCTAAGCAGAAATAGTATTTTCCCTTGATTACACACCAGACTTGAAGTCTATTTTCTATCCACTCATCTGAGATTAAACATGTTGAAGCTTAACTGACTGTACGACAGATTAACGTCTTTCTATGAAGCTGTCTCCTAAAATTGATGGTCTTATAATCAAACCTGCCTTCACAAGCAACATATAATCCCAGAATATTACTGTGAGATTTTAAATTTTTTCATTACCAGCTTTGGTTTTTCTAATGTTGGCCTGTTTCCTTTCTTCGTAGGCGTGTTTCTCATCCCGTATTTCATCATGCTGTTTGTGACGGGAGTTCCTCTCTTCCTCATGGAGCTGAGTTTAGGCCAGTATGGCTCAGCTGGCCCAATCATGGTGTGGAAATGTTGCCCTCTCCTTAAAGGTAATGACCTCCATCCTCAAGTTTTTTTGGCTTGTTAGTATGCACATTTATGGAGACCTAATATCCCCAAATTCACCATGGTCTGCAGTATTAATTCTTCAGAAATCTGCATGTCGTCTGTTTTGCTTTATGTCACGTTGCTCCAACCCAACAGCACAATCCGGTAAAATTACAGGTCGCTGACTCATGTTAGCAAGCCACCTCACTGCTTATATGTCATGCAGTTCAAGTTAAACATGCCTGACTGCTTTAGTTGCCAAAAGTGAAACATATTTGATTTTAAACAAATATATAATCTGGATAAAAGAAGCTAACACAGTTCAACTATATTTTTATTTAATTTATGTTTCAGGTTGTGTTAAAGTTCACAATACAAGTTGCTGAGTCACTAAGTTGTCCACATCACTAATTACACAGTGACTCTTAGAAGTGTAAACACTGCTGTTAAAAACGGCAGTTTTTTTTTTTACCCACATTTCATCTGAAAAACATTCGTCATGTTTAACATAAAAAGAACACTGCAAAATATATTACAAAGTATTTTCAGTCTAGTTTGTAATACAATTATCTTAGTTTTATCTTATTTCAAATATACTAACTTATGGGTACATTTTCAGCAAGATACAGTAGCTTGTTTTATGTAAATAATTCCTTAATATTGATAAATGATAGAACTTTTTATCAATACTAATGTACTTAAAACAAACTACTTTATCTTGCTGACAAGTTACTTATAAGTCTTATTTCCAAGGTTTTTGCAGTGTAGAAACTTACAATAATTTGTTTGCATGAGTGTGCCCATTCATGCTGTATTAAATCACCTTTTTATACAGTCTCAATATTTAGTCTACTTGTGTTCACAACTCCAATCGATTGCTGTGAGCCGAATCTGATGAATGTGAAGTAAAGATGAGCTGGTCTAGCAGGATTGTCCTCATTCCCTTTTTAAAATCTTTTAACAAAAGCTTTAGTTTTAAAACAGGTTAGAAAATGTAAATTATCATATTGTACAAAGGTATCAGTCAGATGAAGGGTACAAAAAACATGCATTATTTATATGCAGTGATGTAAGGGCAAAGCTAGCATTCAGTACTAAATGTGTCAAAAAAAGTGATGTTCTCCAAAAGCTTATATTTAAAGTTGTGTGCGCACTTATGCACTTGAGTTCCACCTTTTTTTATTTCTATTTTCTTCCCGGTAATAGATTTTTTGTTTTCTGTTAATTGTTCCGGATAAATGACATTATTAGTGGATAAGTGACATTATTTGTGGGGGAAACGTTTGAAATAATTAAAAACAATCTCATTTTGTTTGCCAGAATGGTATGTTTTTGTAAAAAGTGTGAAGACTTTTGAGAACAGCTGTAGTTAACGCTACCTAAAAGAAACAAAAGATATCCAGTTCAACTTTATTTCATCATTAGGTCAGGTGTTCAATCCAGGAAAGGTCCCAGTTGCTGACTCACGTTGACTCACCGTCTCACCATATACCATATGTGTAGCTAATGCTAGTGCTAAAATCCTGGTACATCTGCAATTTAAAAATTCAATATATGTGTTTAATTCAAAAAGGAAATGCCACAAAAAACAAAAATGAATCAAACTCGAGTTGGTTTTACAAAGGTAAAACATTTGTTCAAGTTAAAATGCCAGAATCAGATTAGCATGTTGAAGCTAAAGAACAACAAAAAATATATTTTTGCACAGTACAACCCAAGGTTTTCTGAATATTGCAATTCAGTTTATTCAACATAAACCTTTTTTCTTTGCACATTTTTAAATAATAGTGTCTTTTTTTCCCCTTACACTCATACTTGTGTCTCTTTCTGTAGGCATTGGGATTGGGATGCTGTGTGTGTCCACGCTGGTGTGTCTCTACTACAACGTGATCATAGCGTGGACGTTTTACTACCTGGGCAGCTCTTTCCAGAGCCCCTTGCCCTGGTCATGTGACGCCGTGGCTAATGTCGCTATCTGTGCTAATCGCACCGTTGGTAATAGCTCCTCGGAAAGACCCCGAACCCCGACAGAGATTTTCTGGAAGTAAGTGCACTGTTTCCACCACAGTTCATACTCGAAATGCAAATTGTGTTTCTCTCTAATGTGACTAAACTAAAAATGTAATCAATGACATCCTCCACACTTATGAGCCCCCATTGCAAAGAAAAGCATTAAAATAAATACATTTTCTAATAATGTAATATATGGAGGGAATCCCATGATAAGACTTTTCTTTAGAAAAATAGTCAAAGATTTGTCTTCCTGTATTCTCCCACCTTGTAAAATGTTCTTATATAACACTGAGGTCATATTGGCAAAAGGCAGTTGAAAAAACTGTAAAATTTAAATTTATTTTATCTAATGTAATTTCATTTGGCTAATATTGTAAGCTTTTTTAGACAAAGGTTTTAGTAAATTTAAAGATTAGTTTTTAAAAATATTAAATAGATTTATATCCTCTTGTTGCCTATTGCTAAAATCTTTTTTTCAGCTAAAACTTGTACATTGCATACATTCCAATCATTATTTATTATCCAAGCTCATTTCCACACTTGCAATTCATTTTAAATTTGGCAATTCAGGAGTGAATTTTAATAAATATTATTTAAACTTTTCAGAAAATATTAATACCATTACTAGAATATGAAGAAAAACACTGTTATGGACATAAAATGATTAAAAAAAATAGATCTAAATATCAAATATAAATGGCATTAGCTTCATATAAATATCTTAACTCTTAAGAGCCAAACCCTGATTATTTTTTTCTCAGCTTACAGATATGATTTAAAATGCTTCCATAATTAACGTTTGCTCATCTTTCAGTGAGAAAGTGCTGGGCGTAGTGAACAGTGAGGGTCTTCACGATCCGGGCCCCGTGCGGTGGCCCCTGGCTCTGTGCCTGCTGGCTGCCTGGATCATCATCTTCCTCTGTATGCTGAAAGGGATCCGCAGCTCTGGCAAGGTGAACTACCTCAAATGTTTTCCACCAAAAAAAAAAGTCAATTTTGAAACTCCCGACTCAATCTGTTCCTCGTACTTCTCTATTTTCTGAGTTTAACATTTGTGACGTCTGTGTTCTTTAGGTGGTTTATGTAACGGCCACCTTCCCATACTTTGTCCTCATTGTTTTGATCATCAGAGGTGCGACACTGGAGGGCTCTCTTCAGGGCGTCGCTTTCTACCTCACGCCAAACTGGAGCCATTTAGCGAACGCACAGGTACGTCAGAGCGCAGTACACGTTGCTTCGCATCCACGCCTCTTCAACATTTTCATATTTTGTGACTTTACAACCACAGACCATTGTACTTTCTCTGATAGACCAATGCACAGTGCATAATTGTGAATGGGAAAGAATATTATGTGATTTTCAGATTTATTCACCTGTAAGAATTCAGCAATTCTAAGCATTCAGCAATAGTTTTAGAACATTTCTTTGCGATCATAGATACGGCTGTTTCTGACAGCTTTGCACATTTAGTGACTTAATTTTTTGCACATTGTTCTGACATGTAAACTCGTTCAGATTTAAAATTGAGCATTTGTGAATGTTCACGCTCAAGTCTCGTCACAGGTTCTCTATCAGATTCATGATGAGTTGAACGGCGCTTCATGAGATGTTCAAATCTTGTTTACACAGAATTTTCTGCAGGGTTTTCAAAGTTAAAGGAACCAAATACAAATGCAAGCTAAAAACCCTGTTTTTTTGGGTTTTTTTACTTTAATAATTCACAAATACACTCTCTTTTATGTTGGCCTGTCACATGAAATCCCATAAAATACTTTGAAGTTTGGATACAGTGTGACAAACTGTGGAATTGAAATAGCTGACAAAGCATGTAACTTGTAAAGTCACAGTTTTCGAATATTTCAAAAATCTAAACATAAAAAACTCCATCCAGCAAAGACAAATCAATAAAATATTTATTAGATAAGAGTTAAAATTCATAACTTAATTAAATAACCACACTGGATGTGCTTAATGCAAGCCTCCCAGACATTGACCAAGGCAGACACACAAACTCTTAAAAAAGCAATCAAATTAAAGCAGGTGTGACAAACTGTGTAAGCTACACTACAAACTCTCTCCATGACCTGATTGGGCTGAGAGGCTTTAAAAACAACTTGATTTTTTTCCCCCCATGATCCTCACTGAATTTTCCCTGAAACATTTCAGGTCTGGAATGACGCAGCCTCTCAAATCTTCTACTCTTTGGGCATTGGGGTTGGTGGGCTGCTTTCTATGGCATCTTACAATAAATTCGACAACAACGTCATTAGGTAGGTGGGCTGTATTATGCGCTCAATCAATGCTGTCATCTCTGATCGCGATAACATTTGCTGCTGATTTCAGGGACACTATTGTCATCACAATCGGAAACTGCGGCACCAGCTTCTTTGCGGGATTTGCTATATTCTCCATCCTGGGTCACATGGCTTGGAGGAAGGGAGTGCCTGTTGCAGAGGTGGCAGACAGAGGTAGCTGCCATGCTTCTTTCCTTTTGTCCACATGTTTTGTGTTGCGGCAGAAATCTCGAACTTAATCCGTTTGCGTCCTCAGGTCCTGGTTTGGCTTTCGTCGCTTACCCAGAAGCGCTTGCTCTGCTGCCTGGCTCAGTGTTTTGGTCCATTATGTTCTTCCTCATGCTCTTCATGCTTGGGGTCGATACTCTGGTAAGATTGATTGATCAGGAGGAATGGGAATCTGTTTGTCAGTGGTTGACATGACGCCTATTTTCTCCTGGCAGTTTGGCAACATGGAGGGCATCACCACAGCCGTACTGGATGAGTTCCCAAACCTCCGAAGGAACACCTTCCACAAGTCCTTGTTCCTGGGAGGCCTGTGTTTCGCCTTCTACCTGATGGGCCTCCTGTTAGTGACGGATGTGAGTCATTTGTGAATAATGTGGATTTCTTTCCTGTTATGACGATGGATTACTGTGACAGAAAGAGTGAAAAAAGCTGTTAGAGGCTGCAGAAGACATAAGGTCAAGCAGAGTTTCACATTCCAGCACAACAATGGGTCTTAACAAAGAAAGATACAATAGAAGCTTCTGAATAGATGCACATGTCTGTGTTATAATGGCCTAGTCAAAGTCTAAAGCAAAAATCCAGCTGACAATCTGAGGCAAAATTTGAACACTAAGATTGACAGATTTACAAACCCATTCAATAAATGAAAATATTATTGGAGAGTTTGTTCATTCCAGTTGCGAGAAACAGATTACATAAATTAATTACACACAGAAGTTTTTATGTCTTTATTTCTGTTACTTCTATCTGATGTTTTTTTATTAGAAGATAAGAAAAACACAAGTCAAATAAAAATAAATTAGACAGAAATACGAGCTTAATCAAAAGTATGTTTTAATATCTGCCTAGATTGTTTTCAAAAGGCACTTTTAAGCTGATAAGTGAGCCTAAGTTGATTATATATTCGGATTTATTGAATATGACTGCTTATGATACATTTTGCAAAGATTCTGTAAAAATCAATCTAGATGTGCTAAGCTGGTAGATGCATGCACAAACGACTTGAAACGGTAATTGCAAAACAAAAACAACTGTGGTTCTGCAAAGCGTTGACTGAGAAAGAGTTTAATAAGTGCTTACCACAATGTTTCGATTCTTATTAATAAAAATTTAATCGATCATGATAACGTTTGACAATCCAAAATTCTTCTGCGGTGAACCGTTAAGTTTTGACATTCATATTCCCTCCCTGTTGTTCGTGTCTCAATAGGGAGGGATTTACTGGTTCACTCTCATCGACTCCTTCAGCACCAGCTTCGGCCTCATCATCATCACCCTATTCATGTGCATTGGCATCTCCTTCTTCTATGGTATCCCATTTCACATTCCTTGCCGTCACTTGTCATCCCTAACTAATCCCATCATTCCACTGAACGAGTTTCAGGGCAGCGAGTCTCCGTCGCCCTGGCAATAATTCAGTTTCCAACGTGCATCTCTTCGCTGACTTATTTTTTGACAGGAATCAATCAGTTTTGTCAGGACATCATTGACATGATCTGCCACTGCCCTCCGTGGTGCAGCAAAGTGCTGATCTACTTCAAGGCCTGCTGGGTTTTCTGCACACCGTTTCTCCTCCTGGTGAGTGCAAACAAATGTGTATGAAATCAGTCATTTCCAACTCTTTACAGGAAAACATCAAATTTACTATAAATATTTCAACATAAACGGTTTTAGGTTAAAATAACTTGTTAAGCTAACTACCCAAATCCTAGTCTTTGCGAGTTGTGCTCAAAACGACCAACATCTTCTTGTGTTAGTCCTAAACTGAGTTATACTTAATCTGTATTACGTAACGCGGACTATTATTACAGCTCTTTATTGTGCGTTGCCTGAAGCCCTTCAAGTGAAAAAGTAACATGATCAGAGCTCAAGCACTGAATGAAGTAAAGAGCTGAAAGAGAGGAAATAATTACAGAATCCCAAGCTACCAAACAAACTAAATTGTAGCTGCTATTTGTCCTGGACTCTGGACCCAGGTTGAATATTTAGAGCAGAGACTCCATCTGATCTCTTTCCCCGTCTGCAGCATTTGTGTTGTCTTTTTCTCCGCTGCCATTGATTCTCTCACCAGAATCGTTTCTCTTCCTCTGTGCCTCTCCCACCACAGTTCATCCTGATCTACATTTTTTTGGAGATGTACAACACGCCCCTCCATTACGGCTCGTATGTGTACCCACGGTGGGGTAAAGGTTTGGGCGTGTGCATGGGCGCGACCTGCTGCTTGCAGATCCTCATTTGGGCCGTCGTGGCCATCAGCAAGGAAACTGGCTCTCTACAAGAGGTGAGTTTGCTGCTGGATTGGCCCTGTGAGGTCCAGTTACAAGACTTTGCAAAAGTAGTCATGTTCTTTAAAGGATTTTTTCCCATGGTTGACCACATTACAACCACAACAAAGGTGTATTTTATTGGTATTTAATGTTCTAGACCAAAGCAAAGTAATGGGCGACTGAAGAGTAGAAGGAAAATCAATTAGGCTTTGTAGGAGTTGATAGACAGAGCTAATCCGTTTCAGAACATAAGACGGAAAAATTAAGTCCACAGTTGTTTTATATCCAGTGAAACTGAACCTAAACTATTTTGCAAACACGAAAAATAAAACATGCTGGTCTCTAGATCTGTGAAGCTGCCAGAGACTTCACAGTCACAAAAGAGTTGCAACTTTAATCGCTGTAAAAGGCGATTCTACAAGGAATGACCTTGAGGGGGCTGGATCCTAAAAAGGAATGCATGCATGAGTTTTAAAAAATTAGTATTCCTCCTCTTTATACCTATACAACATTTTATGGTGAAAGATCCCAAGGCTTGTGGCTGTAGAACATCAAAACATTGATGTTCTACATTGTCGTGGTCATACAAACAGTTCAAATCTCGCTGGATTAATCTGGTGCGACTCTTGACTTCTCCTTCGCAGCGCTTCAAAAAAGCAATCCGACCTCTGAACTCCTGGAGGGTAAATAACTTGAGCAGTGCAGCGAGAAGGCAGGAGCACATGGAGCCGGAGCGAGTTGAGGCTCCGTACACCGTCACGCTCACAGACCAGGACTTCACAGCCATGACATGGGAAATGGGAAGCAGTGCATGAGGAGGCGGCAGGGAGGAATCGACAGCAATGAGCAAACTATGTTTTAAAGAGACCTTTTTTTAATTATTTGTTTTTATTATTTTCTTTTTTTGCTACCTGCTCCAGCAAGGCTCTGGTGGCAGATCAGACTGTGTCCTGCAGGCCAGTGGGGAATGAAAGATTTATTTATAGTACTGTGTGTGCATGTATGTATGAATGATATTTTTAAGCAATTTATCTTGGATTGATTATGTTATACAAAGGTTAAAGTTGAAAATTAGTTTGATTTATTTGTTATGTTGTTTTACAAACCACATATTGATTGAAAAACCAAGAAGGAAAAATATTTATGCCTATTTACCTGGAGAAATTACTGATTTTCATTATCCTTCCAGACTAAACTACTTGGTCCTAAATATATTTTAACCTTTTGTCTTATTTAAACTGAATGAAAAGTATGTCTTGATAAGAAATACGTTTAAAATAACTTGCTAAATCAAGTATTAAAGAGGTGTCTGTAGTTTCTCATATGCAACAAAGTATGTTTTTGATTTTTTTTTTTAAACTTTGCCTTATATGGATTTGCATGGAGGGAAAATTCCACTAGAAAACACCCTTCCCTCTATGAAACATGGTGGTGGCAGCGTCATGCTTTGAGGATGTTTTTTTTTTTTTACTTTTTGTAGCATAGCTGTAGGAAGGCCAATCCTGAAAACATGCAGGCTGGAAAAAAGTATGTATTTATTTTTATTAGCAATAATGTCCTATATGCAAATATGACAATATATTAGTAAAACTGAAGTGGTATTGTTGCCATGTCCTTAAGTATCAGAAATAGATATTTTTGTTTATGGTCGTCTGTAGTGACAGAATGAACATAAACCTGCATATTTGTTTCCACTCTGGTTGCACTTTTGATCCCCGAGTCCCTGGAGACGCAGTTTGATTTACGAGAGCATCTTGACTCCTCCTGTGTTGCTGCTTATGTTCAACAATCTGAGACCACAACACTGTTGCTTTTCAAACCGTTTCTGTTGTATTTTGATTTTATTGTTCCATGTTAACTTTGGACTCAAAGCTGCAATTTTTGTGAAACATTTTTGATTTGTAATGTACTGAAAGTCTCTCCTTCTCACCTGGTGACAGTTTGATTAGACTCTAGCTCCCACATGGCCTTATAGCTGAAAAATCTGGAAACGTGAGAATGAAATCAAAAATGTTTATTCTGTTTTTACTGTGATGCTATAAACTATATTGTGCAACTTAAGTTTTCTAAATATAATCATGGTTTCAACAAACCTGCTGCTGGGGGAAAAACGGAGCACTGACAATAGCGCCCTTTGATTTCTCCTGTGAATTTAAGACAATTCAAGCTAATTTACAACATTAGGAGACAGTTGGTGGCCACAACAACCACCTGGAAACAAGCCAGAGTTTGAGACACAGGAGCACCACAGGGTGCTCCTGTGTCTTCGCCTTTCATACTCTCTTCATGGCGAGAGTATGAAAGGGAATACTCTCGCCATTCCCTTTCTGTACGCCTCAGATTTCCAGCATAAGTCAAAGTCCTGTAATCTGTAGATGTACTCAGAGGACAGCAGTTGGATATATCAGAGATGGACAAGAAGATAACTAACAAGAATTAAGATGCAATCCATAGATAATAACAGGAAAGAGAGTTGAGGAAGATTTGGTCCTATCTTCTTTACAATAGTTACTGAATTAATGAAGGCTTCTTCAGATATGGAGGATCCTGGCTGATCACATCTATAAGCATCTATAATGGTTTAGTGAAGATGGTAACATTTCTTTGACAGCCAAATTACTTTTTAAGACGAATAAAGTGTTAAAACATTGCAAAATGATTGCCGCATTTATAGCTGCATGAATGTAAAAATACAGCCTACATCACGATCAAGTTATATTTGCATATTATTTTGAAGACAATCACATAGTGGTTGTAATAAGGCTGACTTCGATAATCGTCTGCCAGTACATTAGATGTCAGTAAATACTTATAAAATCAAAATGTAAGTTATAAAATGATTCTGCCACAAGAGGGCAGTATTAATACTAAAGACAAATAGTGGGAAATGTCATTTTGAGTGTTTTACATTAAAAAGGTTTTCACAGTAATAATCTGCACTAACACTAAAAGTACATGTTTCCAGAGATAAGACGGAAACAGGCTAATCATACATGTATAACATTAAAACGTCAAGCAATAATAATGCGTGGTATGTTATTACTATTTACATCTTTGCTGTCCAGCCTGCGCTACTGAAAACAGAAACTGAAAACAAATCAGATGCTAAGGCGTTACAAGTGAAAATAAAAACATTTCTCGCTCTCGCTCTCTGTGGCGGGACAAATGCAAATAAGCGGATGTTGCGTAAATAGTTTTCCCGCGTTTTTGTCTGGTGAGTTTGGGTGCGCTTGATTTTCTGCTTCTGTCACAACTCCAATGAGGTCACAAAATGTCGTCTGAAGAGCTGTAGATAAATTAAAAGGTTTTACTGCGAAATATCCAAGTATTTTATCTTTATATGGTTAAAAAGAGGTAAAAGAAGTAGAGAAAAACGGCTTTTGTCTGGCTCTTTCTCGGAACTGGAACCACAACCTGGCATCCCCGCCCTTCCGCCGTGTGCACCGGTTTGGAAAACAAACACACGTTCAGGAAACAGGGCAGCGTTTGGCGTATTGTTGTGACGGGAACTTGCTCGCTGGGTTTTAAATTTACCCGACGTTAGCTGCGGTCTACCAAACCACCTGTCTGTGTTTTGTTTATTAAATTTGCTCTTTAGTAAAGCAGAGGCTGTAAGAATGCCGCCTAAAAAGCGCCACTCTGGGATGACACAAAACAAGGAGCCGAAGCCCGGCGCTGACGGCGCTTCTTCTCCAGACAAGCGGGATAGCCCAGAGTTATCTGAGAAAAAGTAAGACTAGTAGTTCGGAAAATAAAAGAGAAGGCAGCGTTTCATCACCGAGCTGTTCGGTTTCTTTATAAGCATCTAGAACTGCGTTTAATTTATCAGCCAACGTGTCAAGTTATTCTTGTTAGCTTGACTAACGATGTGTAGGCCACCTGTTTAGCTAGTTTCAACAGTAAGGCCTGCTATTAGGACAACACCAGTGAGTTTACAGCCTTTAATAGAAGACAAACACTTCCTCAGGATATTAGCTTGGAAGCAGCATGAATTATAACGCTGTCATAAAGCAGGAAAATGACCTGGGTTTGAACTGTGTAGTACTGCTGCTGCTGCTGCTGTCAGATGACCTGAATGTTTTGCTCTTCTTCTTTTTCTTCTTCTTCCACAGAGCCACCGGGGATTTAAATAGTTTTTTACAACTGTGGGGTTTTAATAATGTATTGTGCACCGTTTCTGATCAGGGAGAACTACATTTTAACAAGTTGCTGATGTAAATATTTATTGTTTTTATTTAGTTTTCATTGACCTGATGATTATGTAAAAGTGTATTGTTAAATAATTGTAAATAAACGTTTTGGTAAAAATAAAAAAATAAAAATCTTCTTCTTTCTTCTTCTTCTTCTTCTTCTTCTTCTTCTTCCCCTTTAGACACAGAGAAAAGCAGGCTGAGTTTGTGAGTCTGTGTAAGAGCCTTCATGTTTCAGACCTGGTGTGTGACCGAGCCTGGACCCTGTGGGAATCTGTTCAGGAATCCATGGATAAAGTCCCTGTATGTATTTATTACATACATACACAGCTGTTTCTGCACGTTTAGCTTAAAAAGTACCACAAAACCTGAGGAGCTCTATAAACCTTGATAATGCTAATGATATAAAAGTAATTTTAGTTTGTCCTTTATAAAATGACTGGAAAGTTTCCATTTTCTTTCACTGTTCTGATTATGTTTTTTTCTCGTTTAGGGCAGTCAGCAAAGACTTTGGGCAGCTTGTCTGTTTGTGATCGTAACAGACATGGATATTGGCAGGTTTACTGTAACTCAAGTTTTGAAAGCTGTCAGTCTGAAGTAAGTGCTAGAAGATTGAATTCATAGTATTCCTGTCTGCATCCAGAGACACTCATTTCTATTCATCAAAATACGCTGCCACATGTTATCCATAACACCTCAAATTAATATGAAGTTGGCAGTGGAAATAAACTAAACAGGATGTAGAGTTTTTATGAAAAATGTTATTAAGAATATGACAGCTAGCATGACATAAAATTAAGAAGACGGGTTGTAGTGAAATGATATAAAAATCACTTCCTAATGAAGAAAAACGTTGGAGCCACCAAGTGATTTGTCCTTCTTCAAATGGGTGAATTATCTATTTCCCATACATACACATAGTGCAATTTTATAGCTCTATTAAACACCTTCATATGTTATACAAATAGCTCACATAACTTGAAATAAATTTAATGTTATAATTTGACGCCTTGAAATTGGCCTCTGTCTCTTTAAGTAGCTCCTGCTTTTTCTGACACTGCCTTCATCACAACAATGCCTTTCTCCATTACGCCCTTTCCAAACATTCTTATTAGCGTTAAACTGAGAAGCAGTAAGAAGTAAAAGTGAAAAAAGTAATTTTACGTGATTTTACTTTAATGTATTACCAATAAATGTTGGTGTGCTTCACTACATGCAGTGTTTTTTTTTTTGTTTACTTCCAGTTAGCAAAACAGTTAAAATCCCTCATCTTAAGGGATTTTCTCTGTGAAAACTTAGATCCTTATTTACTAGTGAAGTTTCTTAAAATACGTAATTCAAGAAGATCATCGATTGTGCTGCACAAATGTTTATATATGCTGGATTCACCATAAAAACCTTTGTAGCCTTTAGTAGGAAATATATTCCCAATCTTATGTTTCTGTTTTGTTTTAGTTTGAAGCAGTTTTTGGCTCTGGTGAGACAGCTGGACGTTAACCTGGATACAATAAGCATGAAGGTCAACTCGGCGCTGACGCGACTGGAGAAGAAGTATGACGTAATGCTGGCTCTTTACCAAAGATTTGAGAAGTGAGTGAGCACAACAACGGAGAGCAGATTTCTGCGAAATGTGACGCAAATGTAACTGAATGCAAATCTGTTTTTGTTTCAGAACGTGCAAGAATATCTTTGTTCTGACTTCGGATGGCAAGTAAGTTGGGTTTAACAGTTGTCGACCATCATTGGTGGCACAGCTCTATAAAAAAGTATTCAGTCCTCTAAATGTTTTTCCACTTTGCCGTAGTACAAGGACAAGCTTCAGTCAAATTTTCTAATAAAATCTGAAAAGGCATGAATTTCTGTTTAGGGGCATCTGTGTAAACTAGGGCTGCACAGTGGTGCAGTTGGTAGAGCTGCTACCTTGCAGCAAGAAGGTTCTGGGTTTGATTCCCAGCCCCGGTCTTTCTGCATAGAGTTTGCATGTTCTCCCTGTGCATGGTGGGTTTTCTCCAGGTACTCCAGTTTCCCCCCACAGTCCAAAAACATGACTGTCAGGTTAATTGGCCTCTCCAAATTGCCCCTAGGTGTGTGTGTGTGTATGGTTGTTTGTCCTGTGTGTCTCTGTGTTGCCCTGCGACAGACTGGTGACCTGTCCAGGGTGACCCCGCCTCTCGCCTGGAACATTAGCTGGAGATTGGCACCAGCAACCCTCCTGACCTCACTGAGGGACAAGGGTGTAAAGAAAATAGATGGATGTGTAAATCCATCCATATAATTACACAATTAAAGGTGTAATTATAAAGGAATCTAGCGAATAAAATAAAATAAAAAAGTTTGAATACTTTTACATACTGCTGTAATTCTTTTAACATTTTGCAGTCTTTAAGAATTGGGAAAAAAAGACTTAATCCTTTCTTGTCTCTCTTTCAAGGGAGAGAGAGACCATGCGGACCTGCTGGACAATGTTTCTTTTGGCAAAAGGTAGTTTTATTTCCTTTAGAGAGTCAACAAAATAAAACAAGATCAGAAGAGTCATTTTCACGTTAAGCCGTCCAATGTGTTTTTTGTTTAGTTTTTTCATGACTTCCTGCTCTGTGCTCTACTGTAGCTCTCGATTTAATTCCAACATCAAGATTGTCACGGCAATTGCCGCCTTGTTTTTATCAGTTTGGGTGTCTTGGTGTCGGAGCTTCTCATACGTTTCTCCTTGGCTGTTTGCAGGAAGAGCTTTGCAGATGGAGGATGACCTGGTCATATCCTTCCAGTTGCTGCTTTGCACGCTGGAGTTGTTTATCAAGCGCTGCTCTTCAGACCAGTTACAGCCTTTATATCGTAAGCCTCGGCAACGTTTCGTTCAGATTTCTTGGATTTCGATATTTGAGTCACCTTTTCAATAGGAAAGCAAATAATTATAACTTTTTTATAAAATCACTGTTTAAGGTTATATGCTTAAATGATAACCATTCTAAGCTCTTTAGTAATTTAACACCTTTAAGTATTGGATATTACATTTTTTCTTTTGTCTGGCAGAATCAGCCATTAGCAAGGTCCTGAGCCCACCGACACGAACATCCCGCCGCAGCCAGAGCAAAACCAAGTCCAGACCTTCAGAACCAGAGGTTGATGCGCAGCTTCTTGAAACCTTGTGCAAAGACAACGAATGCAATTTCGAAGAGGTTTCACAATTCTCTTCCTTGTTTGAGCATATTTAAATATGAGAACATTTGACTTTTGCTCAGCTGACCCCTTTGTTTGCAGGTGAAGAACGTGTACCAGACCAGCTTCTTGGCTTTTCTGGACTCAATGGATCTTTCGAGATCCACCGACTTTCCTCAGGTGAGTGCCTGTTCTCAGAACACCTGCTGTACTGTTTAGTTTTACTTTACCCCCACCGTTTCCATCGTCTCTGCTGCAGCCGATGGCATCTGTTCGTTCTCATCCTTAAGTATTTAAGGTTCGCACATAGAGTCAGGAAAGGGACGTCCGAGTCTTTTATTGCAGAGGCAGAAACAAAAGTGTTGAGGCAGGAGGTTTCTGTTTGCCGACATTGACACACTTCTGTGAAGGATGATACGGGAGATATTGCCCCAGTAAAGGCCAGATGGTCAACATTATACGACCTTAGTAGTATATGTGTGAATGTTAGTCCAACCTATCATGTATTGGCCTGAATCAACAACTTGAAAACATGAAGCTCTTGGTAAGATTCAAGAACATATAAACACACGTTTTGCTTTCTTTCAGGGGCAGCAGAAGAAAGTTTGCAGCTTTTTATACAGAATTATTTTCTGTATTAGTTTTGCATCTGAAATCAGAACAGAGAGAAACAAAATGCATTGGCTTGTCTTAGTATTTATTATTTATTGAAAGGTATCAAAGAGGGCTGGATACAAATGTACATCATTCTTTCAATATTATTTATTCATGATTTTCCACTGTAAGCTCAAATACCTCACTGATAATACATTTTTTATCTTTACCTGTTATGATACACCAAGCAACAACTTTAGTTTGGGATTTTCCATTGTGAGTCCAACTCTGTTGATTTTTCTTTTTTACTACATAGACCAAAATAGTCCAGCTGAAAGAACTCTGTCCAAACAGGTTCATTAACCCATACAGAAATCAATCATTATAAAAATTCAAGAATGATTTTTCTTGTTCACTCTTAGCAACGAGAACTGGTTAAGGATCAAGCTTTCAAATTATTTACTGTATTTTGCAAGGTTTAATAAACAGAAATGCCCAAGTCTGCGTTTGGATTTTGTCTTTCTCCATAAAAGCTCCTTTCACAAACATCATGTCCGCTTGTGGTGTAATCTTCTCCTCAGGTGAATGATGTCAACCAGCAGTATGAAGAGCACTACCTCAAGAGCAGAGACATCGATGGACGTCTGTTTTTTGACGGGGATGAGAGCGTCCTTCCTCCTAAAATCGAGATGCAAGTTTCAAGCTTCTCTCCGTTAGTGGCTGCGGTTGGCTTTAGCGAAAAGAGAGAAGGACAAACAGATGCAATATTCTTTGTTCAGATCACAGGTGGAGAGAACTCCAAAGAAGAACCAGCCAGAGGAAGACGGACCTATGATCCCTCCTCAGACTCCGATCAGGTGAGTGTCACTTTGACCGGCGGACGCTCCGAGTTCAGGAAGGAGGCAAGGCAAGAAAATTCAGGTGGATTTATTTGGAGCAGCAGGTCACAGTGACACATACACCCATTTTCACAGTGAGACCGAGAACCTGGCATTTGTACCTGAGGCAAGTTCTTCCAAGTAAAGGGGTGATCAAAAAACGAACAAACAATAAACACTACCTGCACAAACCTAACACCAAAACAATAAATGGTGCCAACAAATATTTACATGCATGCAAATCATTAGAACTAACTAAGATCAATCAAAGAATAAATTTAACTAAATGTAACTCCTTAGAATATTACCCCTCCTACCTGAAAGTGGTTTGCTCCAGGTGATTTTAACAGCACCTGCAGCACTCGTCTCCCTTTGCTGCTCCACCCTGTTGGGGAGACACACCCAGAAAGGTAAGGGCTCAAACAATTAGAAAACTCAAATTAAACCAATATAAATCAGAAAGAAGCTGACATTTTCCCCCACGTTCTCCCTGAACAGGAAAGATGGCCAGTCTCTACCCAAAAAGCATGTTCAACTAAATGCCACAATGTAACTGAAATAAAGAATTGAAACAAAATACTCTGTAATTAGTCTGTAAATAAATTCATTATATTGTAACATCAGTCATCATTTATTAGGGTTAGAATCCCTGGTCTCTGGTAGAATCCCTGGTCTCATCACAAGGACAAGTTGTCCTTGTGATGGACAAGGACAAGGAAGCTTGAGTGAGTAGTTGGATGTCATTTACCTGGTTGGTGCTATGGAGAATTTATCTGTTCTCCATGCTAAGTTCTTGATGTATGAGGTTGAAAAATTCATGAATTCCATGTATTAATACCAAAATACAGCTGGTCTTTTTCTCATGTGACATTTGGAGTTGGCAGGACAAAATGGCATCAAAGAAAAATGTCCATTCCTTTTGTTTCTAAGCTACGCCCTAAAGAGGGCGTTCCCTAGCGCGTCATATCCTTTAACCCTAGCTCTCATTTGCATTTCCTAACGTGTCATTTCCTTTAACTTTAGCTTAGCCACTAGCTTTAAGAGATGGAAGAAAAACAAAATTACTTATTCTCAACAGTGCCTCAAGGCAGTGTTTTTCAACCTTTTTTGAGCCAAGGTTCATTGTTTTAATTGAAAAAATTACGAGGCACACCACCAACCAAAAATGTAAACAAAGATGCTCTGTAGCCGCCTATATTGCATATAAAGTCATTCTTATCAAAGTGTCTTGAATAGGAATCAAATAAACACAAACATTTATCTTTATCATGTTTTACATTTCTTATTTCAAATTGCACTTAAAATGTCCACTTCAAAAATACACCTGAACAGAGCCACAACACTGTAGTGTGTGATGCATGAATGTATCAATGCATCACTAATTCTCTTGTTTTAATGTAAAATGGTCTGTACCTACTGCCATCTAGTGGTAATAAAATTACATGATTACGCTGATAGTCACTACATCAGACACTCAAAGATGGCATTATTTGCAGATAATTAATTCGTTTAAAAAAGAAAAATCTTTTAAGACTAATTACCGTATTTTCCAGTCTGAGCGCACCATACTATAAACCGTACCTTCAGATTTTTTGAACCTCCCCCTGGATACTTACATCAGCTGCACCGGGCTACAAGCTGCTGGTATTTCTGCCGCTCTCGGTTTTCCATAAAGACCCAGCAGAGGGCAGCGTCCTAATAACTGCTGGATATATTAAGGACGCAGTTCTCAGTCTCCAGTGGTGGGAAGTAACGAAGTACAAGTACTTCGTTACTGTACTTAAGTACAATTTTCGTGTATCTGTACTTTACTTAAGTAGATTTAATAATGTGTACTTTCTACTTTTACTTCACTACATTTTACAGTAAGTATCTGTACTTTCTACTTCACTACATTTCTACAAAAGTGTCGCGTTACTCGTTACATCCAAGTCGCATTGAGATTATTTGTCACTTAAAATGTGAAGTTCGGGGATTTAAGGTGGCGCCGTAAAATCC
>CAEGAF010185286.1:0-15390 GCA_903067075.1 Micropoecilia bifurca
CCAAAACACATTTCAACTTCATTGCAGCCCTGCCTTAAAAGGACCAGCTAACATCGTTTCAGTGATTGCTCCATTAACACAGGTGTGGGTGTTGATGAGAACAGGGCTGGAGATCAATCTGTCATGATTAAGTAAGAATGACACCACTGGACACTTTAAAAAGAGGTTAGTGCTTGGCATCATTGTTTCTCTTCTGTGAACCATGGTTATCTCTAAAGAAACATGTGCAATCATCATTGCACTGCACAAAAAGGGCCTAACAGGGAAGAGTATCACAGCTAGAAAGATCGTACCTCAGTCAACAATCTATCGCATCATCAAGAACTTCAAGGAAAGAAGTTCCATTGTTGTCAAAAAGGCTCCAGCGTGCCCAAGAAAGACCAGCAAGCGCCAGGACAGTCTCTTAAAAGTGCTTCAACTGTGGGATCGGGCTACCAGCAGTGCAGAGCTTGCTCAGGAATGGTAGTAGGCAAGTGTGAGTGCATCTGCAGGCACTGTGAGCCGGAGACTCTTGGAGCAAGGCCTGGTCTCAAGGAGGGCAGCAAAGAACCCACTTCTCTCCAGGAAAAACACCAGGAACGGACTGATATTCTGCAAAAGGTACAGGGACTGGACTGCTGAGGACTGGGGTAAAGTCATTTTCTCTGATGAATCCCCTTTCCAATTGTTTGGGACATCTGAAAAACAGCTTGTTGGGAGAAGACGAGGTGAGGCTACCACCAGTCTTGTCTCATGCCAAATGTAAAGCATCCTGAAACCATTCATGTGTCGGGTTGGTTCTCAGCCAAGTGAGTCGGCTCTCTCACAGTCTTGCCTAAAAACACAGCCATGAATAAAGAATGGTACCACAATGTCCTCCAAGAGCAACGTCTCCCATCCGTCCAGGAGCAGTTTGGTGATGAACAATGCCTTTTCCAGCATGATGGAGCACCTTGCCATAAAGCAAAGATGATAACTAACTGGCTCAGGGAACAAAACAAGTGATGGGAGAATTGCAGAGGTCCTGAAGAAGAGGGGTCAACACTGCAAATATTGACTTGTTGCATTAACTCATTCAGTCAATAAAAGCTTTTGTTACTGATAATGATTGCAGTTGTATTTCTGTATGTGATAAAAACATTTGACATACACACATGAAAACCAGAGAGCAGCAGATCATGTGAAAATATAGTATTTGTGATGCAGTCCAAACGGTTCATTGTTCATTTCAACACATTTATGGTAGTTATTGTCATTGTCATAATTGTCATTTATTTGTATGTTTTGGCCAAACATTTGCATTTGGTAGTCACATTGTTTTGGTTTAAACATAAGATTGACAGTTTAGCTTAATCCAATAAAACAGATACCTAAAGAATGTCTAATACAATTACAGTCAATGTATTTCTAAAATTGAGAAAAACAATCAGAGGCAAATAATCAAACTTAAACTTGTAAGATTAGCTCAGAAACTCTCAGAAGTGAAACCTTAACTTGAAGTGACTATGTAAAGGTGAGTGTCCCTTCAATGAGCATTTCAATTTTAATTATGTGTCAAGCAGACACTGAACATGTTCCCATTCCTCATGGTGTCTGTCAGCACCCAGGGGCCGACGCCCCGCTGGAGGACCTCATTAGATTAGGCTCCCAGGAGAGCTTCATCCGCAGCAGAATGCAATATTTCCATCTTCCATATCAAAGTACTTCTTTTCTGTTTTCCATCCACTGACCTCATCCAACTTTTTTGTTTCCACGACATTACTTCATAGTGTAGTTAGCAGTTTTGGTAATAACATAATAGTATGATGTATATGATGCATGTTTATATGCAAATTCAAAAACTCCGTCAGTCACATTTTCCAACCTGAATTGTTCAGACTGTATCAGTGCAGACCTTCATTAGCGTACCTGGTACAAATTGTTTATTGTTTCCAAAGTATTACTAAAGACCGTCACAGATCTAATGAGGACCTTATCTAGGGCAAGATTAAATACTAGCATTCCTTCAAAGTGCCACAGTATCCTACTCAATCAGTGGCAGCCAAACATTTCTCATTAATTGGATCTCTAAATATTGAAACAAGCCCTTATTTGTTGATCTGTAATCCATCTAACAATGATCCCAAATTGACATCTTAAAGACAGCAAGGAGGCCATGTTTTATGCCCCTCTGAATTTAAATCAATTAAGCAAAGAATGGAGAAGCTAAATGACCTGTGTATAGTACATTCGATAAGCCTATAATTACTGCCCACCGATCTTCTGCGCAGTATATTGGCCCATGAATAGGATAAAGGTCAGGATGTAACATTGTGCATCGACTTGGTTTTTACACTAATGGACGTCAATACAGAGTGTGTACTGCCCCTAAATGGCAAAGCACTTTAATTATTTGTCATAAAAATATACTCATAATGGAGAACTATTATTATGTTAAGTCATACTGATCAATCTTTAAGTAGATTATTACCACTTAGTTGTGTATTTCTAACAACTCTGCAATGATTAATACAGTTATTTAATGAAGTATGAATTTGCACAGCAGCATTCACAATAACATTACACTAAAAAAAGCAAAAAGCAAAAATAAAACAACTTAACAGTGAAACTAGGCAATTTGTACGTAATATATAAACATTAAGGTTGATCTGAAAGACTTTCTTTTCAGATAAAATCCCTTCATAGATGAATATTTTGAATATTTGAAATACCTGTTACAAAGAAAACATTAATTATGCATCTATTGAAAAACTAAAATCCAACTTTAAATTTAGACTGATGACAGTCAAAAAACTATGGAGGACCAAAACTGACATAATAATAAATAAAAGAATAAATATATAAAAGAATCAATATAAAAATAAAAGTAGAAATATATAAATNAATAAAAGCATAAATATATACTTTGCTTTGATTTTATTACTTCTCCCTTTTCCGTTTGCTGTATTTATTTCTGTATTTATTTATTATTGGAGAATAATCCAAGTTTGAAGTATCTACGTGTGGTAGTTATTTGATTAGAGCAGTTCTAGTATGAACGAGATGCAAAAAGTCGTGATATTGCCCTTTTTGAAGTTTCACAAATCAGAAAAACAGTTTCAAATATTCTGCTATTAGAGTAGAATAATCTAGACCAAGTTTTAAGAGTCTATGAGTTGTATTTTAGGAACTGGAGCAGTTCTAGTGTGATCCAGATGCAAAAAGGTGGTAAAATAGCCCTTTTCTGAAGTTTCACAAATATGATTATAGTTTTCACTACCTGTGAGGTAACTCATAGCTGTTTCATAGACCTGTTGCTTGGTCAGCTGTTTTGTTTTGGCTGAAGTGCTTCAAAAATAAAGCGGATGGAATAGTTTTATGGATAAGTTACAGGTTAACGTAAAACTCTAAAATCCTCTAAGCTTATATTCAGACATTTATTTTCATCACAATCCAATTGGACATCTCTTCTTGCATTGCAGAATAATATATTTACTCATTTAAGACAAATGTGAATAGAAATTAGCTGCAGAATTCTGAAAAAAGGGAAAAAAAATCCCCAAAATATATTTGACGATCAAAGTGAAATTCTCTGTTTTCCCTATATTCTATTTTTGTGGTTTCCATCTTTCTAACTATTAGCTGTTCTTCATCTGCCCTGCACAGACCTAAAATGGATCATCAGTCTGTTTCAATTCAGTAACTCCATTTGAAAGATTTAGAGGTTGTTTGTTTGCCGCAGGAAGCAGTTGCTCCTCATTTCCATTCCACTTCTCACTCTGCAGCTTACTTCAGAGCAACTTATCGGCTTTTCTGCCGTGATTGACACCTCAGAGACACCTTGCGATGACTTCTCTGCCTCTGTCATGTTTCGTCTCTCTCTATCTTCTCTCCTCTTCCTTTTGATGCGCTTTGTCTCTCCAGCATACATGTAGGCCTTTCTTTAACCTCCCCAGGGACCTCTCTGTCCCCTAGCCCTTGGAAGCTCAAGGAGAACAGTCAATAAAATAAACTGGCTGGATAAGGAAATATATATTTATATATTCTCTGTTTCTCTTTATACTTTCCACCTCCTTCAGGTCTGCCGCAAAGATGCACAGCTGGAGCCCAGGCTGATTGACAGCTGTGGGGCCTATTTTGTCAACTCTTTATAAGCAATCATCTCCTGTGACTATCTTCTCTTGAGACAAACACACTTTGAAAGCATCAGACCACCACCTTTTTTAAAAGGATCAATTGTTTTAAGTGGCCAAGTGCCTTGAAGCGTTGCTTGTATGTTGGAACAGTTCTAAAGCAGGAAAATACAAGTACTTCTGTAAGTCTGAAGCCCAGTTCTGGATTGTTAGAAACTATGCTGCTGAAGCTTCTGACACCTCTGCTTTAGAACTTACTGCAATGTTTTATTCCTCACAATCTAAGATTAGGCTTTTTATGTGGATTGAATCGTTTTTTCTCCTTTATATATTTTATCAGGGCTCCTAAAATATTTGTTCTACACATGTTTGGTATGTGTATAGAACTTTATTTAAATTGAACTTGGGCAAAGTGCATTATGTTAGAAGAATTATGGGCAGCCAGGCTGTGTTGTTTATTTGAAATAGGGTTTTTTTGTACTCCAGTGGCAGTAAAGATGGGTTAAGCCAGGTTTATAGCTTACACTTCAGTTATGCACTGTGCATTTTGTTTTAGCTTAGTGCATCATTGCCTAGTTCAGAACTAGACAATAAACCTTATGTTCCCCATCTACCTCTAGAGAATGGCACCAATGTAAAGTTAAGCAGATAAAAGAAATGGACTGATGGAGGTTTTGGTCTGTCACAAATTCTTAAAATAATACATTGAAATTTAATGTAATGTGAGAAAAGGTGAAAAATGTTTTCACCTTTTGGAAAATTCTAGATCCTTTTTACATTTTTCTTTAGCTAATCCATGTTAATCACTCATCATGAATCAGTCAGTTCCTATAGGGATTTAAGCCACATAATAAAGCGTTCTGAACCCTAAATCACAATATGAATGGAAGAGATGCATTATGTTCCAGATGATTCCAGGGTCTGACTAACAGATCTTATTGGAGCAGTAATGCTATTTCATGTCTTTCAAATGGTAAAAGATATTCAGCGTGTTTTGCCGATGTATCTTATTGCCGTTTTTATTTTACAAAGGGCATCCCTGACATTTCTATGCTAAGCCAGGTAAAAGCAGCATTCATTTCTTCAGCATTTAAACATTTGAATTCAACCAGATTTTAATATTGTTGCAAGGTCAAAATCATCACTTCTTTCCTTTCAGCTATTTAAAAAGGAATAGCTGCCTGGAACATAAGGGTCAGCCTGTAACTTTGACCGTCGAAGAAATCTGAACCTTCACATAATAGTTAGAAGCTCTGATGCATCATCTGCTTGCTCTTCTGGATCTTTTCAAGGAATTTATAGTTTTTTCACCAAATGTGATATGAAACAAAAAATCCTTTTGAACAACAGAAGTATGTGAAAATAAAGACAAAGCAGTATGTGAAAATAAAGACAAAGCAGTCTCAAGAGGGAATTTCACAGTAGTGACTCACAACTTAAGAGCTCGTTTACAAAGCACTGACGGTCATTGCTTCAGAACTTCCAACCTTGATACTTATTTTATTTATTTGACTTGGAGGTCTATTTGTTTGACTTGTTTGACTCTGTGGTGGGAGACAATTTATAGCGATATAAGAGGCTGGATCACCTGCAAAAGAATTAAGTGTGTGCTTTTGTTTTGTTGCGCCAATATCCACTGCATCATGTGTGTCCACCTCAAGATTAATGTTTTCATTTTAGCCCTAGACAAAGCTGTATCGACTTTGCTTAAGCACACTCTAAATATGAGATGTCCACTGTGGAACATTAAATGTTCCAGTGAGCAATTGATCTTTGCTTGGGGTCAAAAGCAGCGAGGATTTGAAGTTAAAGTAAAATATCTGTCACACTAAGTCAAATGATATGGTGAAGCCAAACTGGTTGTCCACAGTTTGTGGGCTTGGTAGTTACGATTCAGGAATTGATGAATCTGTATTGTTGGGGACAGATAATAATGATTCATATTTTAAAACCCTACTATTGGCCAGGGGTGTACATTCTTTTTTTTATTTTTTACTAAACCTGTAAATTAATCAAAGCTGATTATGTGTTAAGTAAACAGAGGAAAAAGCACAAAAACACGTAAAATAAGCACACACAACTTCTCTCCGAGATGTGAATGTAACAAAAGAATTTCCAGTTAAGCTACTTTAATCAATAAAAAAAAGAAGTAAATAAGACTCAACTACTACCTAAGTATCCATTAACCCATCCATCCATCCATCCATCCATCCATCCATCCATCCATCCATCCATTTTCTTCCGTTTATCCGGGGTTGGGTCTCAGGGGCAGCAGCTTCAGAAGTGAGAGAATAATGAAACTGATACATTTCCAAAAGGCGAAACAGTAAAAACATGCAATAAATAATGAAATGAATAAAATGATGCAATATTCAGTATGAACTGTGTATGTTGATAAAGCAGATTTCTTTACAGGAATTTGGAAATTAGGCCAGGTGATTTTTCAATTAATAAATTAAAACACACAAAAACACCAACATATGAACACAAAGAATAATATATAGTAATATTACAGTCTAAGTCTGAATCTGATGCTGAGAGAAGGTTTGTGTTGAAGCATTTTGAAAAAGAGATCAAATTAGAACAGTGATGTGTTCAAATAACCAGTTCATAATGCAAAGCAGAATTAATGATTTATTTATTTCCATTTTATTGAACATGTCAAGTTACAATTAAGATGACAGCAATATAAAAAATTATTTTGAGAAAGTAATGTGTCATTGAATAATTTGCAGAATTAACAATAAATATCCTTTGGATATTGTTTTATCTCTCACCACAGTGATGGATCTAATTTGTATTCTTGGATACCAAAACAGCAGATTTACATCATGTTGCCCCTCAAAACATGGTGGCTTAAACGGACATAGCTTTAGAAGCAATATCATTATAGTATTTTACTGTTTTAAACTATCTCTTTTTAGTCTGGCATATACTGTATGTACAATAAAAATATATTTAGAGGAACAATTTCATAGGGCTGACCACAACACAGACAGAAGGAAACCTATTTGGGCAACAGTTAAATCAATAATAACTACCTTAGCTTAGCTGTTTAGCTTTTGGGAAAACACAAACTCATCACATTTTAAGGATGATTTGTTGCAGCTCAGTGAGTGGCTGAATCAGACAATGCCTGTTTTTGGGCAATCTATAATTCAAATGTTCCTTTTGCAGAATTATGAATAAGACAGGCTCAACGTTTGACCCTTGGAACCGAATATTGACATTGGGAACAATATCAACAGTCTGACGTTACACTAGGCAACAGACTGCACATTTTAGAAGCAAAATCTTTCTGTGCCATGCAGTGAAGTAGGACGTCCCCTCCAAGGTAGCAGGGAGGACCTCAGTAATGCAAGAGCCGCCACAGGTGCTCTTGGTAACATGATGATGTCACATATTCACATAAACTCCCCCTCTTCCTACGAAAACTGAAAGTGGGTTAATGAAGTACATTTTGGGATTATTAGATCTTATACCAGTTTCTTTGTTTCAGTAGGTCTGTCCTTCCTGGCTGGAGGTACAAGTTGCCCATTCTTACACTGAA
Source organism: Micropoecilia bifurca (assembly GCA_903067075.1). NCBI lineage: Eukaryota > Metazoa > Chordata > Actinopteri > Cyprinodontiformes > Poeciliidae > Micropoecilia > Micropoecilia bifurca. The sequence continues at coordinate 7,642 of CAEGAF010185286.1, forward strand.
AAAACTTAATTTTTAATGCATTTATTACATGGGGAATTCCAATCATTAAGAAAGAATTATTTGTTCCACACTGTTGATTTTTTTTTCTCATGAAATAGACCTAAAACAAAGGCAGGGAGCAAGTTTTAAAATAAAAAGCCCTTTCAGAAACAAACTGAGTCCAAACTAGCTTGAATCAATTTATGTCTAAGGCAGTAAAGAACCAAAGTCTTACAAATAGAGCATAAGAAACCCTGTGAAACCAGGAGCATGATGAGAAACAACAGGATAATTTGTCAATGCACTACTTATTTTTGTCCATATGCAGCTGGCACCAACTTAATGTTGCATTACTGCCACCATCTTTGAGGACCAAGATACACCTATAAAGTGGGGAAGCTTAAACAAGCCATGATACACACTCAAATACACTAAAAAAAGTAAAAAAGCCATTTGCAGATCTCCTATATCCTGCAGAAATGCTCTTTCATTTGCTTTAAGAAGCACAAGAGTTCTCTGATAAGCAAACCTCTCTAAAGAGTAAGATTTCCTGCAACCCACAGCTCCTCATCTCTCTTCTCATCCTCTCTGTTTCTTACAACTATTAAGGATTTGTTCCATTGATTCCTCCTGCTGCCATTTCTTCCATAGGCCTGTCTTGTGTGTCCCCATTATTTTGTAATGTTTTGTTCAACCATTGCATGCTCCAACCTCCACATAAAAAGTGCTATTTTGCTGTGCTATGCTTCCCCCTAACTTTAATATTGGGTTGAAACCATACAAATCCCTTCCGTTTTATCTTTATTCCATGTGTTGCCAAAATATATAACATTGTAATATGCATATGCATATCCTCTTCATATTAGTTTAGAATTTGTTCACTTATTGTTGTATGTGCAGAAATGCAATGAAATTTTAGCTAACCAACTCACACTTAAAATCCTCCACCCTTTAAAAAGCATATCTGAGCTCCATCATGACTCATAAAGTTAGGATGGATCCACACATCCTATATGAACATAGAAAGAGATTTATTTCCTTCTTATGTACAGATATGGGCAATGTATACAACTTCTCTATTCAACTCCCTCACAAAATTGGAGAATGTAAAATAAACCTCCATACTAACCTCCATATAAAATAATCCTCCTCTTGATAATAAACAAATGAAAACTAAGTCTAGCCCTTAGCCTTTGTCACACACAACTTTTTACCAGACATAATCACACACACACGCAGGCATGCACACACACACACACACACACACACCCTGTAATGTTTTGCCCTCATATATTTTTTTTGTTTCTCTTTATTTTTGTCTGCACTTTTTTATATGAGCAGTATAATTATGCAGTAAATATAAAATCTCCATCACAGTCACTGTCCAAAGTTTACATATACACTGACAGAGTTTATGAGGGGTTTGCTGAAAGTGCCATCCGTGGTGATAAAGAGCGGTTCTCTGTGACAGTGTCATATTTATAATGTTTTTTAATAGCAGAGCATGCTGAACTTTACTACTGTAGGTGGTAAACACTGAGAACATTTTACCATGTAAAAATAATGTTGGACACTTTGATCTCTTGCCATATGTTTCCTGTCACATCACTGTCCAGTGTCAACCAGTAGGAGTTTAAATTAAAGGATGACTGCTGCATCTCTACCTTGCTGCTTTAATGCAAAGCAGCAAGGTAGAGATGAGCACTACTGTCTCACAGCATGAAGGATTCCTTAAGGTGCATTTTTTTTCCGTAGGTAGTCTACCTGAGTAGATCGGTCTTTAAATCTAACAAAAATAATGTATCAGAAATTTCTACTGAAAAAATAACGAGTTAGACTAAAAATTATAGATAGATGGATAGATAGATAGACGGACGGACAGACAGGAAAAGAGGAGGACGGTGGTGTGTGGACATTCTAAGAGGTGATGCTATCCTGAGCCAGTGCTGTAGTTATGCTGCTGCAGGTTTAGGCTGCTGGAGGACAAACTGAACACTTTTCCTCACTTTGCTACTTTCTTCTTACACTGTCCAATTTGAATTATGTGCTGTTATTTCAACTGTTGACTTTGTGTTTTATCTGTTATTTTTTCTCCCCATAGAAGCTGGAGCTCCATTCATTCTGTTTGGCTATGATTCCTTCCTGAAGGATGACATTGGCTGAGATAACAAAACGTTCTCTCTCTCCTGCTGTTTCTTTTTACTGGTGTTTAACTTAGAAAGCACTTCTACATCAGTTCTTCAGCTTCCTTTTGTGTCTCTGCTATGTCTCCTCAAACCCCCAGTTGGTGGTGGCAGATGAAGAATCTCTGTCTCATGTTTCTTCCTGTTTTTTCACTCTGCTGTTGCTACATGCATTGCTGTAATGTCAACGACACAATGTACGTGATTGTTTTTAAAGTTTCTGTCAAAGTATCTGCATCTTATCTGTGTTTTATTATTCACTTTGACTACTAAAGTGAGCTTTCTGTACTGCTTAATAACTAGGACCAATTAAAATGTATGTATGATTGGACAGAAATGACTTTTGGTAAAGCACCTCAAGATGACATTTGTTATGCTGTATAAATAAATTAAATTGAATTAAAAGTATTTGCTGTGTTATTTGCCACAGCTGCAAATTATTTTGCTACACAACAGAGCAGATGTGTAATAAAATGATTAGCAGTTTGGTTGCCTCATAAAGTGATCAGTGTCTATCTGCAGGGAGTCAGAGCCTTACTGGGGTAGCAGTTGCTCATATTTGAAATTAAAAGAAAACATCAGCTCATTACATCTGGCATGTTGAAGAGCTTTCTTTACTAGAATCTTTAAATGACTTTTACCCTTTATGATAACATCACCCAGACTCTAGAGCTGAGCAGCTTTAGCCACTACCAGTAGACCTACCTGCTGGATCCCAGTGGGTGTCCATAGGCAAATACAAAAAAAACTTAAATGATGCTTTGAATGCTTAAAAAGATGCTTAAAAAGAGAGTAACAAAACTACTACTCTAGACTTGCCATGCTACATGTGGCCATAAGATGGAGGGGAACTGGGGGGGGGGGACAAGTATTCATCTGTGCTCNACACAAACACACACACACACACACACACACACACCTATCTATCTATCTATCTATCTATATATATCTATCTATCTATCTATCTATCTATCTATCTATCTATCTATCTATCTATCTATCTATCTATCTATATAGATATAGATATATATCTATATATATAGATATATATATGCGTATGTGTGTGTGTAATGAGTAGAAAGAAGTATAGAAATTAATTTTAAAATTATATGGGGGCACAAGAGAAAGGAGATTTAAAATTGAATGCATGAATAAGAAAATATTTAATTACAAATTAAACAAACAAAAACAGAACAGAACAAGAGAAAAATATCTAATATATATTAATATAATATAACTTGATAATAAATGAACGTTGCTGCACATAAGAGGAAACCATTTCACAGTGTAATACAGCAGAAATGATGTGAAGGTGTGTTGTATCAGTGGTGAATGCCAAACTTGTTTTCTGACTCTAAAGCTCCCACTGCTGTCTAAAATACCTAACTGCACTTTTGGGGCTGTGTTTGGTTTTGAAGGAGTGAAAGTTATTCAAAAATAATCTTAAAAATAAAAAATAATAATAAAAAAATAATTAAATTGAGAATAATTTACCTGTTTTAGTGGGACACGAGTCACCATTTTCTTTTGACAAGATTAGACTCTTTCAAACATCTTACAGATGCTAAATAGTCACTCAAATCATGAAGTTAATAACCCAAAAGACGAGGCGTGAGATTATTCTCTGTATCCATCAATAAGTAGGAATAATGTCAGTGAGCTTCCTTAACAAGTGTTCCTTAAACTGACATGACATTTTTTGTTCCATTTCCAAATGACCGCTGGCTGAGATTGCTGGCTCTCGTATTAATTCTCAGGTTTTCAAGAGAAAAAAAAAATACATCTGTGGTACGTAGAAATAATGACGTTGAAGAGCCGATGCCCCCAAGGAAGAGTGGCAAAGAATTATATCTTTCTTTAACACAGGACACAGGCAAAAAAAAGATAAGTACCTGTCACTTGGCATACTCTCAGCTACATGTGCCTATCAATGAAGGAGATTATTTTCCCCAGTTATTACAACAAAGATCTGCGGGGCTCGAAGATTGCACCTTTAATGAGAAGGAATGATTTCCTCCTGCACACTCACAGCCACACTTGGGTGAGTGAGCTGTAAAGCCATCCCCCCCTCTCCTCTCCTCTCCCCACCACCAGCCACCCACCCCCTTCACTCTCTCTCAATTCTACTCGAACTTATTAAAATGAAATATTGCCAACATTAATGCACAGGGATTATTTATTACATTTTAACAGGATTATGGTGTGCAAAGCTTGATTTAGGATCCCCACACTTTATTGTGACATTGTGGCGCAGCAGTCAAATTCCACAGACTTGTTGTAATTAACAGCGACAAAATAGATCATTTCCGAATGATATGTGGCACCAGAACTAATCTTTGCATACAGAAATTGTTGGATGCTGAATAACACATTTACTAGATATAAACTGGCTTTCCTCGTCATTCTGCTTTTAACTTGTCTTCATTTTCCTTCTAAATTGTTTTGTCCCATTGCCCAAGTGTCAAAATTTGATAATTTTTGTAGTAGTTTACTTTAGTAAGAGATAGCATACGAGGTGTTTATTGCACTCTTTATAATAACTGGCATAAATGGTAAAGATATATATATGAACAATATACATATATACAAATATCTATATATGTAATAAATGCATCTTTTTGCAGTTTTATGATCCCATGCTGGAAAATCATAGAAGCATTTAACCATTAATTTATTTGGGCACGTTAACTATATTCCAAATGGAGAAATACATTTTTCAATGAAGTCAAGTTTTACTAGGACTCTGCTGCTTATATTTTGCACATCTTCCTTTTGCTGTTAGTCTTAAAACATTTCATAGGGTTAATGCATAATGAGGGATCCTTGTACTTTGGTCTCCATCTGGTGGAAAAACATGCAAAGAATATTTGTTGGTTTTTATAGATAAATCTGAAGCTTAACTTTTAAGAATCTCTCTTCGGTGTAAAACAACTTCCTTTAGGTTTTGAATTACAGATGATTGAAAGCAGTCCAGTTCTGCAGCTCAGTCTCACATCAGAAACCAGGACTGTCACCGCGTCCACACGAAGACACCTGTTGATGTTTGAAAAGTTGCCTTGAAAGTTCAAATCCTATTGTTTTAGGGGAGTTTCGGAAAGAACCTGATGTGGGTATTCCTTGTATGGCTTGTATCAACCACTCTAGCTGGATTTGTCTTTTCTGATTTGACGAAAGCCAAGTGTTTCAGCTAAAGTTCCCATAGAGTTCAGCAAATAAGCTGTTGGGTCTAAGCTGTTTTCTCACAACTAATTTCTGACCTCGGAACAGTGACTAGAAATCACGGATTGCTAAACTGTTCCCAGACATCGAGTGTGCATCACAACAGTGCACAAATAAAAGTCTGATTTTTCTACACTTTTCAGCATGACATTGTCCTGCCACAATAACAGAAACATTTATTTTAAGGCTTTTTGCATATCTTTTCTTGATGTGCCAGTTAAGTGTGGAGGAATCTGTATGAATATTGATCTATACTTGCAGCTTTCCAGACATGCTGGAACAACCATGCAGATGCCTGCCTAATGAAAACATAAAGAATGCAAGTGTATGCACCTTGATGACAGCATAGTGGTAATTTTGTGTGGGCACCTTATCACATTGAGCAGAAAACATGCCTTTAATCTCAAAACATGCCCGGCTTGTGAAACGTGCCATTAGTTATACTGATGAAGGAGCATGACTTCATCCTCTAATTGGGGAAGTGATGCGAAGGAGGACCTCAGAACAAATCTATTATAAATGGTTCTGCTGCACATCACACACAGGGTTACCTCATACGTCCTGCACGCTTTAGCCACACCATTACTCTGTGTGTCGGGGGCGAACTGTGTTGTGGACATTTTTTTTTTTTATCTTCTTTGTTACCACAAATAAAAAAAAAAGTGTGGGGTTGGGGGGAAGGATTGCTCTGAGGGTAATGGCTTTTGAACGTGACGTTTATAGTTGCTTTGTTTGCTTGTGTGCCGGAAGAAAAGACATCCGTGAAAGGATGTGAAAGAGAAAAAGCAATCAAATGTCTGGCCTTCACTCTCGCCGCGCTGCTATAAGAAAGAACGACATGAGGCTGGGAGCTGCTGAAGTACCTGCAGACAGAGAAACATCCCCGTTCCTGTCCTCCTTTTCTTTTCAACCGCCCCCCCTCCTTCCTCCATCATCAAAAAAAAAAATGGAGTTTTATTCATCAGCCTCAATTTAAAGTAATACATAAATAACCGCCTGACGCATATGACACGTCCGCTGAAGAGTGAGAACTTTCAGTGTGTTCATTCAAAGTGCACTGAGGTTGTATGCAAAATAAAATAAAATAAAATGGGTCAAGTAGAACATTGCTCTTTGACAGTCCTTTTCAGATTGAAATCAAACATAGCTGTTGCACCATGCCCCCCCCTCTCTCCTCGCCCCCCTCTCCTCCACATATATATACTCATACAAACAGACACAAATGAACTTGCGCGTCTTTAAAGCCAACCTCTGCTCTTTGATATTGGCAGAGACAGGTGTAAAAATATACAGAGCCAACGCGCGGCGATAATAATAAGAGATTTATGTATGTAGGGCGCAAAAGAAATGCCGAGCTGATGCCTGCTGCTGTCAGGTTGGTTTTCCTGTTGCGTCATTCACGGCGCCAGCCACGCAGCCGAGCCAAACGACGCGGAGAGGCTCCACTTCTGGTACCACGTGCCGCGTGATCTTCTTGTCAGGCAAACAGATGTCTGAGCGCTGCGGATTGTTGGATGTCTGTGAACGAGAAAAAAAAAAGAGTAAACAAGTTGAAATATTGCCCCTCCTTAATTTGATGCACAATGCATCCTGACAGCCAATTCAGCTAAATATCCAGTGTCATGTGTCAGGTCCTTTCTGTTTAGATAGATAAGTTAGTTTTGCCTGCATGTAGTTGACAACCCCGTATTCCGACTCGGGACAATGAGTCGTATGTTTACGTTGTTCCCGTGTGTTCATACCTCGTTAACATTTTCACGTTTTGTCACATTGAAACAACCAACAAGGTATTTTTGATCAAATTTTATGAGATCGATCAACACTAAGCATAATTGTGAAGCAAGATGGATCATTTTTAAATACATTGAAAGTATGGTGTGCATTTATGTAAATGTACACCTCACTAATCTTGAGAAGTCATGTAATCAGTCAGTAGAGTCCACTTTTTGGTAATTTAATCCCAATATTTAATGGATTTGTAAGGGTATCAAAGGTTTGTTAGAGAACATTAGTGAGCAAACAAAGTCTTAAAGACCAAGAAACACAGCAAACAAGTTGGGGGGATGCTTAAAAACGATGTCACAAGCTTTGAATCCTCTCACAGAACTCAGATCTACTCATGATCTGAAGGTGGAAGGGATACAACTACAGACCTGCCAGAACATAGGCGTCCACCTAAAACGAGAAGATTTAGCAGAGAAGCAGTGAGGAGCCTCACAGTAACTCTGGAGGAGCTGCAAAGATCCACAGCTTGCATAAGAAAATCTGCATGGAAGACAACTATTTGTTGCTGTTAGGTACCAGGCTGGTGGGTCTGCTGGGTTCTGTTTTCAGATCATCCACCTGAGGGCGCCTGCTGACAGCAGGG
>CAEGAF010185288.1:0-23700 GCA_903067075.1 Micropoecilia bifurca
TCCATCCATCCATCCATCCATCCATCCATCCATCCATCCATCCATCCATCCATCCATCCATTTTCTTTACACCCTTGCCCCTTAGTGGGGTCAGGAACAAGTGTCTAATATACCCTGTAATTGTTCAGTGCACTACCTCACACAATAATTTCCCTTATTTTTAATGTATTTTTTAATTCCCACTTAAAAATATGTTTTAAAATGTGATGATGTACAATACTAAAGATAAAACAAAGCATGTGTACAAAGATATTACTCAGATGCAGCAGCAGGGGGTAAATGTCATGGTTTGCTTTCTGCACCAACAGACACAGTTGGTGCTTTGTACTTGGAGTATAAAAATAGTCACATTAGTGACTATTTTTAGTTTAATACTCACAGAGACTTCAGTAGCAGTGGATGTGGTTGGGGTTATGCTACTCGTTTGCTGATCTGTCAGGCACACCCAGATGAGAAATTGAACAGAGGGAAGTTATAAAACTTTCTTTTTACAAACAAGCAGAAGTATCACATTTACTAGAACATAGGTAGGGAAATTGCTACTTGAGGAACTGTAACCATGTTTTGATAAATCTGCAAATTCAAACACAAGTTTCCTTCTGCTTTTATGGAAATAGAGCAAATCTTCATCTGGATCTATTTCAGCTTCGCCATAAACATCTGTATGTGGAACATATCTATATCTAGTCTCCTTCAGCATTAAAACACATTCAAGTAGGAACGGTGAGAAAACAATACCTCTTTCTTCGATGGTCACAGTGAGAACGTTGCTGGCTTCACTGGTGCCCAGAATGTTTTTAGCAAACATGCGAATGTTGTATGTTGAAGGGATGATCTCAATTATCATGGCTTCTGTCTCATTGGAGCTGAAATCTATAATAGCCTTTGAGTAATCCCACGAAGCTGTGAAGAGAACAAATATTCTCAATAATGTATTTAAAAGCTGATGTGATCAATGGTGTATTAGAGAAAATGCTTATATTTTCCTTCCAAAGGACTCTTTTCTCACCGTTTGCTGCTTTATACTCCAAGTAGAAAGCAGTGATAGGACTGTCACCTTCATAGCCAGGAGTCCAGGAAAGTGAAATTGCGTTGTCTATCACCTCGTTCAACACAATTACAGGTGGATCTGGTGGCACTAGGAGCAGCACAGTCAGGACATTCACTACCAGACTTTGTTTTACACTCACCTTGTGAATTTATGTATTTAAACATGCCCCTTCCATAAAACTAGTAACCTGGTATAATGATAGTATAAGTCTGAACTAGAACATATTAATTCTTCTTTAACATGACACAAAATAAAAGCCTTTATTTATGTAAAAAAAACAAATGACTGAAACCTGTTGTGAGGGTTGTGCTTTTCAAAGATATTTCATCCCAAACTGTGAATGTGGAAACAGTCCCAGCTGAAGGTGTGTGAGCTTGGAGCAAAGCAGCAAAAAAAAAAAAACACCTCAAGTTAAGACTTATTGTTTATTTCACAATTTTAAAAACCTTTTGGTGAAATTTCTAGTGTCTTCATCTGATAATACCCACCATTGGTAGAGCCTGTGTATTCCTTCAGCTTTGTGGAAGCAGTAGTAGAAGATAACAAAGTAGTTGCCACTGTTGTCTCTTTAACTTGAAACAGAAATAAAACTTGAAATTAATCTGATGTCAAGTGGATCTTTAATTTAAACGCCTTATGTTTTCCAGCATACCTTTGTCAAGAGTGGTGCAGAAAGCTGGAGCTGAAAAAGGTCCTTTTCCTGCGTTGGTTTTGGCCTGGACCTGAACACTGTACCGGGTTGACGGCTTCAGGTGGGCCAGGCTGACGCTCTGTCCTTCGCTCATGGCTGTCACAGTGAGTTGATGCCACTTTGGAAGCTGCTGGGCCGCCGAGTCGTACTCTCTGTAGTTGACGACGTAACTGCGCAGGACGCCATTTCTGAGTTCAACCTTCGGAGGCTAATCAGAGGGAAAAAACACATTTACCAGTGAAGGTGATGAGGTGAATATTATCTCAGCTTGCATTGTGCAAGAAGAAAACGAGAAAATTGAATTTAACAATACAGTTTTTTTATATGATGGACTGAACATAGCTCAGGATTAAGACCATTTGTCCTTGCTGAGAACATGGTCACCCTTATAAGAAAATATGCATCAGTGGTGCAGCACATTGCTCATAAATTGCTTTAAAAAATGTTTTCACTTGCAATTTTTATAACACATAAATGTTTCAGGAAAAACAAACAAACTATAAAACATTAATGATGGACAAAGATAACCTTAGTGAATAAAGAGCCAAACATTTTATTATTTTTTATTAATTAGTAAGGTCAGCTAACCTGACGCTTTGTGGAACAGGAAATTCTGTCTAGACCTCATTATTTCACCTTTGGGAGCAACAACAAGCATTTGCAATAGCACAAAGTTACATTTTAAATTAAATGTCAGTGCAGAAATGTTTTAAATCCTTCATGCAAATGAGGTTTTTTAAAGGTCTTATGACAGCATCTCAGGTGTGTTAGTTTTGAGTTCAATGATCATCTCATTAATTTTACTGAGATGTTGTTTTGGTGATTGGGTTCATTTTGATTAGCAATTAAACTCTCCCATTTTTTCCAGTCTCTTTCCCATCGTGGAATCAACTTTGTTTATCATGTGTGGTGCATGATTTGTTGTTTTGTGTGACCACTTAGCCCACTTCTTGAGTTTTTGTGATAACATTGATTGTGGCAAGTCACAACTTGTCCTAGTTCATGATTTGATGGAGGGTATATTTCCCACATGGAGCAGATTGAAGAAAATTAGCTTTTTTTTTTAAATCAGGATGTCCTTTAAAGAAAAAATTGTCTGATTATCTGAAAATATTAAATGTTAAAAGCAAACATAAAAAAATGTTTTAAGAAAGCAAATAGGTTTTCAAATCATCATGTCTGTTTTTGTTGTCACCAGTCAAAGGCTCATACACTAATAGCCAAACTTTATTTCATTTGCTTTTTGACAATTGAAATTGAAATATATAGAGGACAAAAGGTTTGTTAAAGACAGCAGCCATTGACAGACATTTTATGCAAACAAAGAGAACAGGAGATAAATAAAAAGTTGTAAATAAGGTGGACCATCTTTTTTTTTAATAAATCTGTTTTATAAAGACTTTTTGTCACAAAAGTATTGACGTATGATAACAAGTTCACTGTTGGACTTTGAATTCAACTCTAAAAGTTCAAGTGATAATTAGGAAAATTATCCATTTCACTATTACGTTGTGAAACTAACCTTGGACCAAGCTCTGGTTAAGGAGAGAACTGGCACAAAAGTTGCAGAAAATGCAGGGATTTTATTTTCTGAAACATATTTCCCTTATACATAAATATGTATGTTTGTAACTTTACCTTCCAAGTAACCTGAATGCAGTGAAAACTGGGGGCCTCAAGCTGCACATCGACCGGGGGACCCTCAGGTGCTGTAGAGAGGTCAAAGTTTAACTGCCTTCAAAATGATGGGCTTTGTTTGAGTTTGACGTGATTCAATTAAAGGCTTGATGGACGGGGATTTACCTGCTTCTTTTGTTGTAAATATCAAAACATTGCTGGGTTCACTCAGTCCCACACTGTTGACCGCAAACATGCGGAGGTTGTAAGTCTTGGCAGGTCGTAAATCAACCAAAGTCACCTGAGTCAGGTGAGCCTGTGGCACTTCAGTTCTTTTGGCCGTTTCCCAAGACGCTGTTTCACAGAAATAAAATGAGATCAAATCTGCACCTTTTATATAATGTTCTTTATTCAGAGAGTTGTGCAAACTTCCAAAGAAAACCCACTGAAAAACAATCTGAAGATCCTGATGCTTGTTTTTGCAGAAACAAATCTCAGGAATAAAACAATATAATAGACTAAGTCAAGACATTAGCAGGACATTGTAAACCGTTGGTAGCAGCTTGCAAAGCTTGTCAAGCACATGGCAACATGATTTTCTTACCATATTTGTTTTTTAAATCCACCTTGTAGGCTGTAATGGGTCTGCCACCATTAAATGGAGGGGTCCAGCGTACAGTGATAGTTCGTTCCCTCACCTCTCTTGTTTCCACCTTTAGAGGAAAAGGCCGTCCTAAAACAAAAATGCAGTATTTTACCAGTTACTAAGGTAACAAATGTAATAATTACTATTCACTGTGAATTGTCAATTTTCAGATTTGGTAACACTTTATTTGAAGGGGTGTGTAGAAGACTGACATGACGCTGTCATAAACATGACATAACACCATGAACATGAAGGAGTCTTTATGAATGTTTATGACAGTTGTAATGAAGTGTCATTTGGTAAACAATGACACTTTTAATGCAAATTTGCTCTAAAATTTGCATTCAAAATCCATTAAAAGTGCCAACTTTGCATTAAATTGTCATAATTTACAAAATCATGCACACCCCTTCAGATAAAGTGTTACCTCAGATTTTTTTTGGACATGATTTATTCAACATGCATTATTTCAGCAATACGCTTTCTAGAGTGAAAAAGGTACCTGGATTTACTGTGAGAGTAATCTCAAGTTTCTGATCGTTGAACCAGCCCGGTATGTCGATCCGACAGCCGTATATGCCCGAGTCGCTCTCCTCAACCTGCCTGATGGTCAGAGAAGCGTCGCCCGCGCCAAGGTCACCCGTGAGAACGTAACGCTCCGACTGCCGGCTGAGCACGTTGGTCCCGTCAGACCTGAGCACCTCGTTGGCACAGCCGCTTTTAGGTATGTTCCCTCTGCCCCAGCAGAAAGGCAGCTTGCCGTAATACCCAGCATCATACTTGCATCTCAGAGTAATATCTGTCCCCACTGTGGTTATTATGGGGTTTGCAGAGACATCACCTAAAAAACAAACAAAGTGTAAGAAAAAGTCTCATGCTATCAAATAAAACACTCCTTAATGATTGTCTTACCTGTGTTCACCCAAAAGAGAAGACAGCAGGACAAAGTGATGAACCTCATTCTCACATAAATCACTCTGCAGAGCTCTCAGTTAGTGATTAGTTCATCTGTTGGACACCTTTGAACTGACCGTAGAGTGGCTTCAGCCCTGAAGTGTTTCTAAATCACATGATGCCTCCGTTGATATGCTCACACCAACAACTTTTGGTGGCAGAAGAGGAATGCAGAAAAGAGCTGTTTCCTTTCCTGTGGTTTTGGTTCCCTTCTGCAAGAAGAAGAAGAGGAAAAATGTTTCTTTTTGATGAATAGACACAAGAGTCTCAAGGTTCTCAAGGTTCTCAGTGTAACTTGTGTTACCTAGTGTCTGCTTCTGAATCTGGATTATGGCTTTATTCTGGGAAAATGCTAGAAACTCAGAGGACACTGTTTAAAAATCTACTTCTGGACCTTTTAAAATTAGTTTTACTTGTGACTAATCACGTTTTAACTGTAAGACAGAGATTATATGTTGATCCTGCACCTCTTGACATTATTGAGAAAGACAAACATGTATTTCAAATAGACAATTCTGATTAAAAATCATAAAGTCAATGTTTTTTTAAAAAAAAAAATTAGTTCTGTAAGGAGGAAAGGGATAGAAATACAGCAAAAGGCATTTTTTCCAAATATGAGAACAATTGTTATGTATTTTAATTTTAATTTGAAGGAATACAAATGTTTTGTGGCTATTTTCCTTTTATATTTTAACATTTTATCAGATTTCATCTTATTACATAATTTTATTTCATTTTAATCTTATTCACTCAATAATAAATACAAATAATTCATGTAGCAACTAAGATTATTATGGGTGAAAAGCAATAAAGGGGAATATTTTCAAAAAGAGAGGATCTTAAAAAATGGCTGCACAGTGGCGCAGTTGGTAGAGCTGTTGCCTTGCAACAAGAAGGTTCTGGGTTCGATTCCCGGCCCCAGCCTTTCTGCATGGAGTTTGCATGTTCTCCCTGTGCATGCGTGGGTTTTCTCCGGGTACTCCGGTTTCCTCCCACAGTCCAAAAACATGACTGTTAGGTTAATTGGTCTCTCCAAATTNTGTCTCTGTGTTGCCCTGCGACAGACTGGCGACCTGTCCAGGGCGAACCCCGCCTCTCGCCCGGAACGTCAGCTGGAGATAGGCATCAGCAACCCTCCCGACCCCACCAAGGGACAAGGGTGCAAAGAAAATGGATGGATGGATGGATGGATGTAGAAACAACACATTCTGGAATAACTCTGTGCATTTAGTGAAGTGACTCAATTCCGATTTTTTTGCCGGCCGTTCACACTGCCAGTAAATGCGACCTGTATGTGTTCAGCAGTGTAAACGGGCAAACGACCTGAAAGTGTCCCGCATGCGCACTAGAGGGCGCAATAGCGTCAGCGTTCCAAGTCTTCTGCCAACTGCCATAAAAGAAGAAGTGCTCAGTTTTTGCGGACGTAAACATGGAAGCTTAGCTTACATATTTGAAGTGGTTATCCGGCCAGAGCAGCATATTAACAACTTAATCCTCATTATAGTCCGTCATGGTTGTCTTTCTTCTCATTCGCACCCATCAGGACGCAGAATAGTGAGATTTGTTGAGAATCAGTGACGTTCAGTACGGATGAATGTGACCTGGACGTTCGGTCGCATTTGAATCGGATACGTATTGGATATGGATCACATTCGAAAAAGAATCTGACCTGTCCTGTTCACACTGCCATGAAAAGATCGGATACAGGTCGCATTACGTCAAAAAAAAAATCGGAATTGGGTCACTTCAGGCTGCAGAGTAAACGCACCCTTATTTAACGTAGCACAGCAAGTACAACTAACCGAAAGAGCACAATGCCATCATACGTTCTAACATCATCTTTCTTACTCTTCCTACTTCATTCTTGTCAGCGGCTCCACCTAGTGGCGTGGAGTAGTATTACAACACAACAATTGCATATGGTTTTCAGGTGAACCTTAAGGAAATAAAATTGAGTTTTAAAATTACACATCTTCAAAAGATTTCTAGTAGTTTTGTAAACTGTAAGCTCCAGGAAAAAAATCCAGTACTTCTGCTCACCCAGAGTGGTGAAGAGATGTTGTAATGTTTTTTTTTCTATTAATACCTATATTTTTATGTCTGTGCTGAAATAACCTTTGTTGAATATAAACCCCTCCGTCACATAAACCCGCCAGGCAATTCATGATGGTGTGACGGCAGCAGCTTGGGATTCTTTAGCCCGACATAACAGCATCTTCCTAATATAATGGCCCAGGTCAATTTTTGCTAAACATGGTTTAAAATAAAAATCACCATGTCCTTATTGCCAAAATGTGACCATTATTTTAGGTAGGTGACAATATAAAAAAAATGTTTGGGATTCCAAAATCCTTTTTTTTCCCTTCTGTCAATTAACTTTTTTTCAATTAGTGTGAATTCGTCTGAGGTTTTTCTGTCACATAAACAATAAAATGATTGCAGTTAGTCAAAAATGTAAGTTGTGATGTGCCCAATGCAAAAATAAAGACCACCCTTTGCAGATCTTAAGACTGTAGGAACAGTACATTCTGTCCTCATTGGCAAGCTCAAAGCCAAAATTTGCCGATTTGGACTCTGCCTTACCTTTTGCTAGTGTTCGATGGAGAAGCCAGGAAGGTGTGGATGTCAGCTGGTTGACCACTAGTTGGACTAGGCGGCTCCATCTGAGGCACAACTTCAGGGATCTCCAAGATCTGGCAGAGCTCTTTAAAATCCATAATCTTGTGGAAGAGAATAATTCAGAAATCACTAACCATTCAGGTTTAGAAAACAAAGAAGAAAAAAAATTAATTGGGTACCTTCTCCTTGCTGATCTGCTGATAGACCTCATCTTCAAAGCGCTGCTTGACTCCAGTCAGAGACACGTGCCTGTAGTCTTTGGGCACATCTTGACTGAAACTGAGGACAGATGGGAGCGAGGGAAAACACACAAAGAGAGAAAAAAATAAAATAACTAAGCTGAAAGCACTTTGCTTGCTTCAGCAGTATAATCAACTCTTCAGGACAAATCTCATTAGTTGTCCATTTGAGGATTGGGCCATTGATAGGCTGCACACCTATCAAAGTGACTCACACTGAGGCACGTTTCTCAACCAGTGATGCCTCCCACCATCTTTATAACACTGTAGCTCTGCGCTTCATATTTGCATTAAAGCCAAAATGGGCATCCGCTTCCCTTCTACACAGATATGTTTGACATCCCATTTCTCTAATCAACGTGGGCAAGCTGAGAACAGCCAGACCCACGACTAATCAATTCCTGTTAACTTTCATCATGGAGAAGGAGAACAGCTAGGTGATGGTCATGTGTGAGTCATGGGACAGCGATGAAACAGAAAGTGGGCCGCAGTGTTTTTAAGAGCCGTTTCCACTTCAGAATGTGGGTTTCTTTCACACTGTTTTGCAATCAATAGATGCTTAAAACAAAGCTTTTTTTTTTTTTTGCCAATATCAACACCACCATTACAGTAAAATGTGGCAAATAGAGTCACTTAATGATAATTAGCTCAGTGGAATAATGTACTCACCACTTAACATAGAGCAGCACAGCGAGAGGAACGAGGTCCTCCTTGGTAAAACCTGTGTAGTCCTTCAGCAGGGTGGGCCAGACGGGACCTGCAGAGCAGCAGGCAAGTCAAGTTAAGCCGAAACGTCACTCTTGCATTATATGCTTGTGTTAAAGAGGGGTGTTATTACCATAGTGATGCAGTGCCCTTGTGAGGAGCAGTGCAGCGCAGGCCAGCTTGGCGGGAGGCGGCGTGGTGAGAGCAGAGTAGAGCAGCGACAGCTCGCAGACGTAGCTGAAGAGGTGAGAGGAGCGCCTCTCCAGGGGGAGCAGGAACAGCAGCACCTCCCCGTAGTCCAGCAGCGTGGGGCTCTGATGGGGGAGAGAAGGACATTTAATTCCTACCTCTACAATAGAACACAAAACTAAAGAGCAGCAGCAGTTGGACAGTCGGCAACACTCACCCTTATCTTTCCCTCCAGCACAGACACAACCTCCCCCATCATTCGCACCAGGTCTTCGTACTTGTAGGTGTTGTCTGTCAGCCAAACGGCCTCGCGTATCGTCAGGATTTCTTTGCTAATATATCTAAAAGTAAATATAAACATTTTCAGTTTGGCAGGATTATGAGCCAAACTACAATGTACTTTGTAATTTTGGAGAAAAATAAACCGTACAATAAAACACTTTGAAGTGTGAAGGCTCTCACCGTGTACAAACCACCATGCAGGCAATTCCTAAAAGCTGAAGGCGGGCCTTTGGGACAGAACGCAGGGCCAGGTATCGGTCAACACAACCCACCGTCACGTGCAGCGCCTGGCTGGAGAAATCCTTCATAGTGGCCACCTCCACCAGCCAGTCCACCAGAATGTACCTGCAGCCGCAGGAAAACAAGGAAGTAATTATTTCCTATGCTCCATTCGATGACAAATCTATTCTTTTTTTTATTTCAGCTGTATAGAAAGAAAAAACTCTATGAAGTCTTACAGAAGTATTTGCAATTTGGTTTTGTCAACCACAAGTTTCACCGTTGCTATGATTTAGTGCTATAAATCAACACAAAGTAGTGGATCCCCTAAAATAACCAACAAGATGCACATGATGTCTCTGGAGGAGCTACAGAGATAGAATGGTTAAGATCAAACCAAATTCATGTGCTAAAATGGCCTAGTCAAAGCCCTGACCTAAATATAGACAAGTATCTATGGCCAGACTTAAAGTGATATTCACTGAAGGCCTCCATCCAGTCAAAGCGGTTGAGGTACTATGTCCAGGGAAATGGGCAAGAATTCAGTCTCTATCACTGATGTCAAACCTTTAGATGAGATTTCATAATTTCGCACTGCTTAGTGTTGTTCCATCACATAAAATCCAGCAAACACATTAAAGCCAGCTGTTATACAGTGACTAAAAAAAAACATGACGAATCTTTTAGTGGTTGTGTGCATTTTTGGCAAATTGGACAGGTGCCACTGAGAATCTGCTTTTGGCAAAAATGTAAACAAGAATTTTAACCTCCATCATACGAGGTCAAGTGAAATTTTTGTCTCTTCGTACCTCATAGTGTCCTTGATGCCTCGTCTGAGGACACCCTGAGTGCTGTGTTGCTGCACCGAGTTGGAGGGATTGAAGATCTGCGCCACAATCTCTGAGCAGGCCTTGGACTCCAAACCCAATGGATTCCCACTGCTGCACACTTTAGCCAGAGACAACTGAGAGGAACAAAGGAGACCAAATGTTAAAACGCATTTCAGAACAGCTTTAGAGATCTTGACAGCTTGTTGAACTATGCTGCAACATGATGACAATCTGGCTTGAGCTTCCTGCTGTAATAAGAGTGACTTAGATGAGTCATATCATTATGATTCACTGGGATGAATTGGGGGTTTGGGGGAAACTAAATCCTGTCAGCATCTGTCAGGCCTTCTTTGACACAGTATGATAAATGTTTCAACAAGAATGTTCAAAATGGAGGAGCCAAAACAAAAAGACAGACTGAATGGTGTCAAAGGAAACTTTTGAGGAGCAAAGGGAAAACAAAAACCCACAGTGACACAACAAACCACGATGCATTTAAAGGCCTTTGATCACCTGTGCTTCCCAGCATCCTTTGCCAGCGTAATCCCTGAGGGTTCGCACACATTGAAGATACCTTCCAGGGTCGGACATCTGAATAAAAAATAAAAAAAAAACATTAAAAAAAAAAAATCACCGTTAGCCTCATTTATCCCTTTGTGTAGTTTAAAAAGCTTCCTTGAAAGCCAATGCCTTAAAAGTATTACTAACCAAAGACCTTTGCACATATTGTCATATTCAAATATAAATATATTTCACTGGCATTTAGTGAAAATTCTTACTACGAGTTCATGCAACACACAGCTCATAGGTTTTTCTTCCACCTGAGCTGTGGACCTCTGCAGGCCCTCCAGAGCCACACTACAGAGGTCTGAATACTTTTGCAAGGCAGTGTAAATCTAGCAGTCGCTCCAGGTTCTACTGAAGACGGAACCAAACTCACAGCCGCTTTCCTGCTGTGCTCCCACAGCAAGAATGAACTCTGCAGACAGCCGGCCCGCGACGACTCCTCCAGCATGGCTACGGCATCCGATCGCTTCCCTTCCTCCTGGGACAAACAGGCAACACAGATCCAGATGTTCACGGCAAGTATTTAGATAGGAGCGTTTTGTTCTCACGCTTCTGAGAAAGCGGCTGAATAACGGCGCCTGACGCATATTGTTTCTGGCTAGCACAAAGTCTCCTGATGTGTCATGCTGTCAAATAACAGAGCCCACTTGGGGGCTTTGAGTAACAGTTGCATAAAGAGAAGAAAGGCAGCCGTTTGGCCTGCATTCCTGGTGACTTGTCACAAGGGAAGGAGAATTTACATTTTGTTAAGAAGATTAAAAAAAAAAAAAACATCTGAGACATTTACTCACTTCAAACAGGAGCAAAACTCGGGCCAAACAGTGCAACAAAGGGCCCCTCTTTTCCTGCGGAGAAATGGGGGGGAAAAAATATATATATAAATGTGTATATATATATATATATATATATATATACATATATATATATATTAGGGCTGTATTATAATATCAATATCACGATATCGATATTTTCTTTCCTAGAAAAAAAAAAATTGATATTCATCTGAACATCCAACTGTCTCCTTTCTCACTCGTTGTTTGCTTTGCACCAGGTCATCAGGCTTAGAGTGATTCCTTCCGATGTCAAGGTTTAAAAGGTATCAAACTATTCAGAGCAGGAACTTGGTTCACTTTATTTACTTTACAAATGCATGTCAGCTACAGTTTGTACTGTTTCAATTAAAAGAAACATGTTTTCTCACCACTTCTTTGATTAATTTTGTCCAGCTGTCGACTTTACGTCTGTGTCCAACCAGAGCCAGGTATTGTGTAGTTGGTGCTTTTAATCAGTTTTCAGTTAAATTAATTCAATCCGACTCTATAACAGTCAAAATGTCACCAAAATCACTCCGTCCCACTAAAATCTTTCAGAAAATTGCAAAAGTGTATTGAATTGTAACGTTTGCTGAATATGGCAATATATATCGTATCGTTGGCAGAATATTGTGTATTGTATCGTGAGATTATTGTATCATTACAGCCCTAAAATATATATATATCTATCAATCTGTGTGCATTCACTGCATCGCCCAATCGCCAGCTTTCACACTTGTTTCCTCTGAACTGCCAGCAGCGGAACTTACCATGTTGCTTTCACACTCAGCCTTTAGGTGATCGAACACCACGGCCTTGCAGCAGCTGCCAGTGGGCGACCACGGAGGACGGATGAAAACCCAAGTGAAGGGATCCGCTTTGGGAGAGAGCAGGCTCTCCGCCAAGCTGAAGAAGTGGGAGGCTTTTCGACCACATACATCCGCTCGCCCTTCATCGCTCAACAAAGCTGGAGGGGAGAGACGGTAAGAGTTGCAATCATTTCGTCAAGAGGACTTGCGCCTATCATCGACGTCCATTCAGCTAACATGATGTTTTAAGCAGACATTTGAAGAGTAGGAGGGAAAAACTACTGTACTTACGTCCTTCATTGTACAAATAGGCAATCCCAAGTTTCACAGCAGCTTCAAAGTTTCCTTTCTCAGCAGCCCTGGAATCAGTGAATAATTTTAGCGAAAAATCCATCCGGAGAGCAATTATATTTAATCTTTTTTTACCCAGAAGGAGGATCTGTACCTTTCAAACAGCCATAAAACGTCAGGAGCTGGCCATGTGTCTCTGAAACTGACTCTGGCCCATACACTGTTGTGGCCGTCAACAATGTCCCGCAGCTGTGAATGAACCTACAACACATACCAAAGGATTTCAGACCCCATCAAACAACAAAAGACGTCAAATATGGGTCACGAGTGGTTCAACTTACCGCTCTGACAGACAGGAGGTCCTCTGCAGAGAGACACTGGAGCACATAGAGAAGAATTTCCTCCGGGAGCGATAGAAGAGTTAGGCTGGACAATCGCTTACGAACCCGCTTCCGAGCCGGAACCGAGTAGCATTTTGAACAACGGCAGTGGACGACTAGAAGGAAGAAAGTTATGCAAAAAAAAAAAAAACTTTTAATAACCGTTTATTCCATCCAAGACCAGGCAAACAGATCCATTTACTTCACAATGTGAACAAACACTTCACATCTTAGTGCAAATTTGGCACACAAATTCTCACTCTAATGACAAGCCAATATTTACACTTCATTTAAAGCCAGCCTGCAGCCTGCTAGCAAACTGTGAACAGACAGTCAAAATGAACAGTGCAACAAGCGTTCCTTACAAATCTAATGACAACTGATCTGAAATATATCTGGGTTTATGCACAGAGTACTCCAAAGTTACATTTCTTGTCATTTGGTGATGTGCAAGTAAAGTGAATTAATAACAATTTTTAAAAAAACATGGGCAACATATTACAATTTATACTGCTTTTACTTTTGTAGCTAGAACCCTCATCTTATCCAATGAACAAAATAAATACAAATTGGTG
Source organism: Micropoecilia bifurca (assembly GCA_903067075.1). Taxonomy (NCBI): domain Eukaryota; kingdom Metazoa; phylum Chordata; class Actinopteri; order Cyprinodontiformes; family Poeciliidae; genus Micropoecilia; species Micropoecilia bifurca. Next base: position 13,477 of record CAEGAF010185288.1, read on the forward strand.
ACAATACCTCAATATAGTAGAATTACTTTTTATATAAGGTTATCAGAAAGGGAGCACATACTAAGAACAGTGAAGTGTTATAAGTCCAGTTTGGAGACATACTACCAAGTACACATTGGAAGTAAATGTCACTTTTGAACATCTAAGAGAGAAAAAGCACACTTTTCACTTGACATAACTTGTATTATATTAGGATATTCAAAATTGGGTGAAATTATACTGGAAAAAGTGTCTTCAGTTGAAATTAGAAATAAAATATATGGTTGAAGGTTTATATATATATATATATATATATATATATATATATATATATATATATATAAATACATATATATATACATATATATATATATAAATAATTCCTACATTAGCAGTATGATAAAATATCTGGTGTATGGTTTATATATATATATATATATATATATATATATATATATATATATATATATATACATACATATATATATACATACATATATATAGCAATTAATCCTACTTTCGCAGTATGATAAAATAATTAATTTCCTGTAACTTTACAGTGAAAGTCACCCTACTAAATTGTTCCCGTCTAAGTTACCCCCAGGGGGACCATTAAGGTAACACATGCAAAACTACTTAAACTTTTTAAAAGAAAAGTACAAGTGTTGATTTAATTATTGCCTGAAACAAAACGCTTTTCTTAAGTTTATTTGCTGCATTTAGGACCAATCTAACGACGGGGAACTAAGCTGCTGTATGGGAGAAGGCAAATCAAGTGAGCGCCCAAATTTCCCTCCCGTAGTTCAGTAAAGTTGGATTCAATTATCACTTAAGTTTCACAAAGTTTAAACTCCCAATCTAGTTTGGAGCTGCTGCTGCTACAATAAGAAAATAACATTTCTAAAAGGGACATGGGCTTGTTTCTTTTAAACATTTATATTTTGTCCTGAAGTTACTGCAAAGTCCAGAAGGAATCGGTCAGAAAATTCAAGTAAGACATGAACATGCAACCAGTGAATTCTCGGAAGCTAAGACGATTAAATACTATATTTAAATAGTTATTTTGTGAGTTATTATCTGTTGTTGTTAAGACAACTGAAAAATAAGAAGGTACTTACCGCCCGCTTTCATTGCAAGTAGACTGGTCTCTTGGTCTCTTCTTAGCAGGATGTAGATGCAAGACTTAAGCAGATGTTTAAACGTTACGATTGTAGAAGCTAATATTATTTAGACGTAAACCAGGGACACGATTATTTCTACATAGATTAACACTTATAAAACGTAACAGCTAAGGTGAAGCTGCTGAAGCTGACTAATATCTAAACAAGTTACTAGCAGCTTTCTTGAATTCAAATTCAAGCACGCGTCCTGGTTTGGACCCGCCCCTAAAGCGCCCTAGGACCGCCCGCGCACACGGTTTAAACGCTTCGCTCAGTTTGATTGGAGGAGAGTGATGACGCCTCTGCGCAACGACGCGACATGCTGATTGGTCACTTTGAAGAACGATAGCACCGATTGGTTGTACAATATAAATTGTAAAATTCTAGAAAGTCATTGGACAGGAGAACGCCATTTCGAAGTACGCGCTCACGTGTGTGAATATCTGATTGGTTGACCTGAATATGACAAACTTCCACATTCTTGTGGAGTACCTTGGGAAATGTAGTTGAATTGAATATCAGTGTTTAAAGGTACCGTGATTAAAGGGACATGCGCCTACATGTTACTATTTGTCAGTGTCGGAGGAAATCGCATCGAACCTGTTCTTGTGCCTCATTTGTAGTTTAATTTGACTGTTTTTTATTGACTTTAATAAGAAAAAGACAAATAATAAGATCAGAATGCAAGTATAAAAGACATGGGATTGCTATGTATTCTGTGTTTTTGATCACTAAAAACTTTTTTATGTAGCTACAGCTGAAATTGGACAATATAGACTATTGGACAATACTGTAAAAAATTGCCCCTTTACAGATTAAATCTTTCTTGGGGTTGATGATTCTGTTTATTACCAGAAAAGTCTCAAAAACAATATGCTTATTGTGAAAACGTAACTGCCACTTAAACAAAAAAATTTTTTTCTGAACTCCAGAATTTTGACCCGCTCCTCTTTGCAAATGGGTTTTGATTAAATCAGGCGCATTGGAGGGCCTTTGGTAGCTACAGCAACCTCATCTCAATCAAACTTAAGCACAGACTTTGACTAGTTCACTCCAAAACCTTAATCTTGTGTTGTAATTTATGATGTGTCAAAGCTACAATCTGTAGCTTCCCAAGCTGACAAGCTAAATGTCAATTGAAAAAAAAGTTTACAATTTTTAAAATTAAATTCATGTTACTTTTTCTAGTAGCTGCCATTCCCCTCCGCACCCCCCAAAAAGTTGTTCTACAAGCATTTAATGCATTTATGTACACTTGTTGAATACGTAATAGTGGTGTAATTCTAAATTTTTACCCATACCTTATTTGTAGAATAATTCATTTCAATTTCTTCGGGTGGATTACTTATACACATAATTGTTGTTGATAAAAAAATCTCTATGCTTGCATGATGTATTATCAGTCTACCCTGAAAGAAGAATGGCTCAAATGCATCTCCTTTAACCCCAAATCAAAATGACATTCATGCTCATGATGAGTGTGTAATCTTCTGACCAGTCCTGAGATTGAATAGGGTTACAGACTGATTAGGTTTCTGAAGCAGCTGTCATTGAGGGACTGAAATAATTAAGACCTTTGTGTTGCAACCCTTCTCTCTCGGCTGAGTTTTAAAAAGGGTCATGGAGAAGCAGAGTGCCCTGATAATAATCATTTGTCCCACTCAGGCTCTCCATTGAGCTGCACATCACATTCGCAACCAATCCTGTCATCATAAACAAGACCAAGAGTTTAGGACTATGAGTTGAACTCAACAGAATGGTAAAAACAAGCACTTGGAAAGTTAGAAACAATTTTCCAAGTGTATGCCAATGGAAAATATGGGCAGCACATTTCCTATTTATCCTTAGCTCACTGGGGAACTTAACTCTTCCTTGACTTCACACTGGAGCTACAGAGTGATCAAATTAGATCGCAGGAGTGACCTCAGTCAGGCTAAGGGCTCTGATATCCTCAATTAAATGCACTGTTTCCATAGAAACACCAACCCATCTCAAGCACTTTCTCAGAAAAATCATAGGTTGAATGGTAATGGGATTTAAATCAATTATTTTAAGAAATAAAACCACATACTTTGTAAAGCACCTCACACAAAGATGTGCCATAAAAAAGGAATGATACTCTGACCTTAATCATTGTGATTCACTTTATTTGAAATAGATGAAGAAATTTTTTAAAGAGTGAAATTTTCTTCTTGGACATTAAAAATGCCCAAATTGAGTTTGCCTGATGGTGCTTGTCAGTTATTACCCAGTCTCATTAAATCTAATATGTCTCATCACATTTGGATAACAATAACTATGTTGAGATGGCGTTTTAACATCATTTCCCTGTGATTCAGTTTGACTGTCTGGTCTTGTGTGTCTAATCTCCGTCTACACCTGGCACCAAAACAGCTGTCATCATATCTGAGCCAAGTCACAACTGAAATGTAACTCTATACCCTCTACGAAGGTATCGTTCATAGCCGGCTGCAGGCAGTGACTAATTAGATACAGATTTGTCTTTTCCACAGATGCTGTTGATTTGGAATTTGAATGAAGCATAAATAAAGCCATCAGGCTCCAGATGGCTCCAATCCAGATTTAATAATGTCATGCTGAGCTGCCTGTTGTATCTCTATGCCTCTCTCTCTAAGGAGATGTCAGTTTTGTATAATTGAAAGTTTGAGAGAGGTCAAATAGTGTTGAATGTTCTGGTTAGAGGCCAGGTCCTGTAGATACAGAGGCGGATGTGTTGCTCCCAACTGGTTTCCTGTGATCTGTGCTGACAATTGAAATCCAAAATGACCACTTCCACCCACGTCTGCACTTTGACCTGTTTGGCCGCTCCACCCAGTAGAGCGATCTAAACATTGGGTCCCTTCCACAACTGCATCATTTTCATCACATGTTATCAGCAAATATTAAAATTTGCTGGCCATCCTTAAAAGGCACAAAACAAATTAAATTAACGCTACCCAATCAGAATTGAAGAATCTTGTCGAAGGCTACAAAAAGTGTAAGGTCAACTCAATAAAAGACCTGACTGTGGGTGTAAGTTTATTTTTTTTTATATATTTTTTTTTGACTGTGGGTGTAAGTGTATTGAGTTTGTGTCCATAAATCAGATCCTGAAATTTCCTTAAAAAAAAAAAAAAATCTAAACTTTTGCAAAGAGACTGGTTTTAAATATCCTTACAGTTACATCCTGAAGATAGTGTGGTTTACATGCATCATGCTATGCTATAACACTCACAGCCACAGTGACGCTAACGTCTGACTGTGTATGATTGCTGTTCATTTATATTAGCAGCAGTTACAATATATCTGAGGGTGGCCTGCCAGTAGGGGGAGTTATTTATTCTGCCTGACACTGGCCAGTCTGATGTCCTACCAAATGACTGCATACCTGCCATTAATCCAGTCCAACAAAGGCAGTAAATGCCAAGCGGTCTGCTTAACACAAATATTACAGCTATATGTGAAGTTGAGGTGGGTTCTGCAAAAACGTTTATACTTTAGGAAACAACTGTAATTTGTAATATGTCCACACTGTTTTTTGCCCCACCCAGTTTGTTCACAAAGAAACAACTGTATCAAGCAAAAAAAAATACAAAACATGTTTTCTTCAAGACACAAAGCATAACAATTTATTTAATGCAATAGAAACAGAAATAGAACATGAACATAAAGATAGAAATACATAATAGAAATTTTTAAAAAAAATCTATATACAGCACCAAAAATTGGAGGGCACAGTAAGCAACATATTTAGTGAAGTAAACAACAGCAAACAGACTGACAGCTTAGCTGTCTACAAGGAGAGGGACATTAGTCCCTGCAGCAGAAAGAGGTAGACTTTCCCTTTAAAAATTCAGAAGGCAGAGGAGAAATCACTTCATGTCTCAGACAAAAAGAAAAAAATCTGGTCAACATCCACCAACGTATACTGGCACAATACAGCTTAAAAATGTAAATTTGGGTATATCTATCCGAACAAAATATAGTCAGTGTGTGGTGTACATGTAAAAACTGCAATGATATACGAGCCAAGGCAGAAATATAAGACTGTGTACCTCATTTGTTTCTATTTTTTGCAAGCACTACATCCCCCAAGACAATTACCCATCAAAGATTTCACTCTTTCTTTCTGCTCCTCAGCTTAGAGGAGCTGAAAAAAACATGATATAAGGCAGGAGGTTTCCAGATCATATGTTTAGCATTTACTTTAATTTAAACACCGAGTAGTTATGTATAAAAGACAACAAAGGGTCGCAAAATGATGTTTTTATGAGGGCCTCCATAAAGTGAGCAGATGTAAAAGTAGCTCACACACAAAATGCAGAGGCAGACAGCTTGTTAGGTTGTCCAATGTAATGTCATTTCAGAGCTTCTGCTTTGTCTGAGTTTAAAGGACACCACTGCTCTGAGCACAAATGTAAAAAAAAACTGATATATGAAGTGAAGGAAATTAATGGTTACTGTAAGAATATTTTTGGAAATTGTTCAATCTCATCTCACGGCAGCGAGAGTAGATTCAGAGATGATTTGCTACGCTCCAGTCCAGCAGAAATCATCACTGTAACCTCCAGTGGTGCAACATATCTCCTTGTTAAATAATTACATTCTTTCAGGATGACTGATCCTAATCAAGCCGCAGGCATTCCTCTCTGTTCCCACATAAATTTCAAAAGCAGTGACTTCCAAGATCCTGCTGCTCATTACCACTATTGTTCAACCCTCAGTTGCTGCTGTATAAGCAACCAAGAGTGTGGCTAACATCAGCACAAAAATGAGCTCCAAACCATTAGAACAGGCAGTTCCCGAAAGCAGACAGGAAGGCAAATGCCATTTTACAATTAGTAAGCTGAAGCTTGAGATGGTCTGTGGCTTTGTAAGTTAACTGCTCAACGTGCATGTATAGCCACGCTTTCCCCAGCAAGCGTCACTGAACTCCAAGCCAGGATCAATGCGGTTTTGATCAATAAAAGTTCTTAGAGATCCTGCAGAGCTGGTTGAGTCATTCACGTGGAGACAAGCAGAGCATATTGCCTTCACTCAATCTATGTGTATATTACGCACATTCCATCTCTGATTTCATGTTTTGTTTTAGCTCACATATCATTCAGTCACGACGAGTGTTTAAGAAACCAATAAATTAGCCTTGTGCATCACACGTATTCACTGAATGTCCCTATTCACAAGCAGTCCGTCTCTGAAGGAAAACATGTGGGGAACGGAAACCCCAGAGATGATCAGAACCAAAACATTACTCAGTGCTCAATAGTGAGCAGCTTTGTACTCTACTCTGATGAACTTACTGCCCTTCGACTATGGGAGAGACATTTGCTGGGTGAAAGAAGAAATAGCCTTTTTTTTCTTTTTGAAGTTCAGATAGAAATGGGGGGAATGTGACAGATTTTTTTCCATTAGTGCATCCTCAAGGCATGGAGGAGTGATGGAGGAGCAGGATGAGTCAAAGTGCCCCTGCAGTGGCATGCTTCCCCCAGGCAGTGTCCTTCAATAAGTATCCCTCACACAGACACAAAGCTGGGCGTAAATACCCGCACTTGACAGAAAGGCAATCAGTCAGTCAGAAAGTCAATGTCAGCCCCCACAAAAAGCTACAAAAGGCCGCTGAAAGCATGGACTCTGAGACGGGGCATGTGTGCAAAATTTTCATTTCCTCAGTACTTTCTAAAGAAATCTCTCAACCAAATATTGATCTGAGACCAGTTTGCCAGTCCTCTGCCCTCCCTGGGTCACCATCGGCACACATGCCAGCAAAAATACTGGCGGACTCAAGTTCCACTCTCCTGTTGCGTATAAAAAGCCCCTCGCACATTGCTGCAGTGTCACAGGACGAGCGAATGACGTTGGCGGGTGACACGGGCATGCTGCTCTTTCAGCTGGGCATCAGGTTGCAGTTTTTGGCCCACTTCTAACCTCTTGGAGGGTCGCCTGTCCCGATGAGAGGAATGCTGCGACTGACGTTCCCCGTGACGGCAGCAGCAGTCCTGCAAAGCGTGTTGGGTGTCAACACGTTAAAGCTCAAAGGGTCTCTCCGTGCTTGTAAAAACACAAACTGTGTGTTTTTGTGCGTCTCCTCCATAGTTGTTTTGGCAAGAGGTACCTGCTGCCTGATGACCAAAGAGAGTTTCAGGAATTGTGATCCCAAAACCTTCTCTAGACGACAATGCCTGTCCTTTGACTCTAATTTCTTTACCTGAGCTGTCTCTCAACTCATGAATAAATAAAAGAGGGGATTTGGCATTGGTTGAAAGTAATGTGACTGCTTTTTCAGCTATTCCTTGAGCACGGACAAACTCTTGGCCAGTCTCTGTTTTTAGGTTCTTCTAATTGCTTTCCTTTATATGCTTCATAGGGGACACTGCTCAGATGTCAGAGACTCTCCCTCTTTCTTTTTCCTTCTCTTCTTTTTGTGGAGTGTCCAGCAAGCACTCGCCATCAGCAGTAGCACAACTCCCATGACAAGTAGCACCACTGATACAACTTTAGTTTGTGGCAGGTCATTGTAGGTATAGGTCACCCCTGTTCCTGCAATCCCTATGACCAACGAGATGATGCCAAAGGGAAAGATGCAGCGGTACCACGACTTCTCCATGCCTCCAGTAGCCTGAGACAGACGCTCCAGGGAGGAGAGAACTTCGGGGACTTTAGCACCACCAGCCTCCAGAGACAAACCCTCCTGAACAGAGTTTATCTGGGGTTGTGGTTGGCAAGCAAATTGTCCCGTTGTGCAGCCCATCTTAACTGTGGGAGTAAGCCAATCCCAACTGAATCAGAAACGCTGATCCTAGGCACCAGCCTAGAGAAACAGGAGATAAAGGAAAAGCAGAAAATCAGCAAAGAGAAGGTCTGTGCGAGACGGAGGAAATTACTTGAGCTGCAATCGCTGGAGAATGTCAAATAAAGGCTTCTATTGAGCACTGAAATCCACTCACGCGTTCCCTCCTCTCTTCTTTCCTCTCTGGCAGTAACGCTCTACACAGGCTGCTGGTTCTTCGACAGCACATTGTACACTCTGCACATAGTAGTGCCACAGAATATATTTAAACGACTGAGGGAATAGGAGGAGCAACGACTCGAATAGGAAGTCCACGAGGTACGATTGGCTTATTTTGAGTGACATCAAACCCTGAAGAAGGGAGGACAATGGGGAAGCTAGGAAGGGGGAGGGGAGAAGACTTTACATCTCCCTCCTTTCCTCAATTTCCCATCATTGTACCTCTATAACAGTCTTTTTCTGTTTTTTTTCTTCTTCAGAGAATACAACCCTCCCATTGGGAATTAAAATGCCTCCTGCTGAAAAAGACTGGAAGTACAGAGGGAAATTCTCATTTCCACTTAGAAGAACTAGTACTGCACATATGCACCACATTTAATCTCCAAGGGGGGAAGTGGAAAAATTGAGAAATCCCAACTTCAGCAACCATCTACACTTCATTACACGCATGTAAACAACAAAAAAAAGATAAATAGCATCAAATCTGGCTAAATTCAATGCACAGCCATGGTCGTGATTAAAAACAGGCAGCCCCCTGTAATTTCCCACCCACACACACACAGTAAACGTCAGCTCCTTCGGTCAGCTCTTTCTGAATGAAAGGCAACCTGGTTGTAGTTAATCTCTCAGTATGCCCCAAGTCGCTTTTCTGTGAAAACATCAGCCCAGACAGCTTCCTTTTCCGTGGCTGAAATGCACAGAAGGAGTAAATTTGGGGTACACATCTGGATTTCTGTCTTTATCTGCAGGCATTATGGGCTTGAAGATGGAGGCAAAGCCTTTTTTTATGTCTCACAGTGATAAATGGAAATAATTCTGGATCAGGAAAACAAGTAAAGGTTTAGAGTTTATGTATGCAAAAAAAGAACATAGGGGCCTACAAAAACATACCATGCCGTGGAAAAGTATTTAGAAACCTTTGAAATTTGTCAGGTTTTTTTTGTTTGTTTGCAATGCTACAAATACAAGTTCAATGTATTTTTTTAGGATATAATTACAGACCGCAAAGCAGTACATAATGGTTAAGTGAAATTAAATTTGTACATGGCTCTCAAATTGTTTTTTACAAACTGAAAATTGTGGCATGTATTTATATTCACTGCACTCAATACCTTATAAAATAACTTATTGCAGCAGCTACAGCTGAAAGGCTTTTTGGAAATCTCTCTCGCAAAAAAGAAGAAGCTTAACCTCAAGTCAGACTCGGGAAAGAGAAAGTGTGATCAACAGTTTTCAAATCATAACACATTTTCTCAATTAAAATAAGGTCCAAACTTTGTCTAGGCCAATATAACGCATAAATAGGCCGTGATCTCAATCATTCCTGTGTATTTAGGGTTCCTTTTGAACGGTGAACCTCCAGCCTGACTTCAGGTTTTTTGCAGCATCTAATAGGTTTATTCCATGGCTGCCATGTGTTTCATCAATCTGAAGAAAAGCCTCCCCACAGCATGACACATCATTTATTACACATCTAAAGGAAATGACAACCTACTAATCTGTTGCAATATTTCATATAATAACACACAATATTTTGTCCTTTACAAAAACATTTCAATGTCCACTTATCACACTCACCAATCCTATAAAACTCCTGAAATTCTTTAATGGCTTTTGGCGGACCTATTCTAATACAAAGATTGCCCTCATCTAGCCACCCTTTTGAAAACTTCCTGGAGGCACCAGCATCCCACAGCATAATGCTGCCACCATCAAGTTTCATTCTTGCTATGGAGTGTTGGGGCTTATGTGTGGTATTTGTTCAAATCCTGGTCATCTGACTAGACCGATTTCTTTTATTTTAAATAACTTGAGTTAAACTAAATATAACTCCTTATGCCTGTCTTATGTAACAGTTATGGGCTAGGCAGCTAACTGCGGCTACAAAAGCAGCATCAGAAGACGGTTCTTTTTAAGGAGCCCGAGGTGTGAATGAAAACACAAATCAATGGTTTTAGTTTTTGTGTATATATTGTGAATTTAAAGGGAACAAAAAACAAACAACAACAAACAGTTACAAACACACAGTGAGAGACAAGTTATTTCAAAATAAATTCAAAGATCATAGGTTTCTTCTTT
>CAEGAF010185322.1:0-44808 GCA_903067075.1 Micropoecilia bifurca
ATAATGAAATTACAGAGACATTTCTCCTTATTTACTTATGTACATTACCTGAATATTCCAAGACTACATTTAAAACTGAATGTATATATTTACAATTTTTTTTTTTGACAAATTCATCTGCCAAAAGCTGAACGTCTGTTTAAGCAAATGGAAAAAGAAGAACATCTCTTCTTAGACTGCAAAGTTCAGACAGAAAATGCTCTTTTTATGTTTGTCAAAATAATCCTTTGAGTGTCAAATTTAAATCTTGATGAGAAAAAAGTTCAACAATAATTCTAATAAAACAATTCAAGACAAAAGCTATAAAAACAATAGAAACACAAAATCATAAAGAAAAAATCAGAAGGTTCTCACTGTTGCTCAAACACACTTAAACTTTAATTTCTTCATACAGTCATTTGTCCTCCAGTAGTCTCACACATGTAGCTTTATGAAAAACAGCAAGACACTATATGATTTTTGTCTCAATCAAATTATTTTAAAAAATCATGCATTTTATTAATGAGAATTTCCCCTTCTTAAAAGAAATCATTTATGACATGTTGGATGGTTAGATCAAGACTTGGGTAACAGTTAAGAAAAAAATGTCCCAAAATCTACAGTCACTTTGCCGAAGTTTTGCTTTAACTTTAGAGTTTAGATCTCTAGCCGGAGCCGAACCCAACTGGAAATTTGGGCTGCGCCAAAATTATATGCTTGACGGTCGGGCAGCGTCGAGCTTCTGTGGTATGTTTTTAATAATAGACACCACAATAGACACCACACAGAGAAGCCTAAACAAAATGCATGGTATAAAGATGTGTTAAACTACTTATTTATTTTTTAGACATCTGAAGCTGTTAACAAATCTAGATACTTTTCTTTAAGCTCTGGAACTTTGTTTATGCTGTACTTCACATATGGTTTTAAAACCGCCTTCCAATGAATTTTGCCTTTTAGTGGGGTGGAAGAGAATGGCACGGCAGATTTGGCAACATTTAAAGAATTAAATTCAGTCTTACTTGAGCGGGAAACCAGTGATAGCACTAGTAAGCATGACAGCTTTCCAGAAGCTGCCAAACCTAATATTTATTCATGCTATTTTTTAATTAATTACACTCTTAACATTTACATTTTGTATTGTTCATTTGTGTTTTCTGAAAATGTTTCATTTCCACATTGTTGTATTATATTGTAGTTAGTTGTCACTATTTGATTGATTGATTAACTCTTCTACATTAATTTGGAAAGTGGAGAAATTGACAATTGAGGGGTTTTTTAGTCAACAAACCCTTAACTGGTTTACATGTGGGTTTATGTAATAATTGATTAACCACCAGGCACGAGTTTGATGCCTTCAGTTTGGAGCTGCAGGTCATATGACCTCTAACCCCACATCCCACATAATTAATGATTATACTGAGAGTTAGACTTTGCCCTCACTTGATATTAACATGCTCATATTTGTCACAATAGTCACGTAAAATGGCTGCTGTTAGCATCAAACATCTCCTTTAAATACGACATGCTAGGCAGTCAACTTTTGCAAATTGCTTGTTACAAAATAGCACTTCTGGTGAAAAAACTAGCTTTGAACATGATTACATGGGCAGACACTTATTGTTTGAAGATTTCTAACATTAAGAAAGATTGCTTGCCATCTGTTAATTTATCATTCTGCATTACCTTAGGAAAATCCCACTTTAAATTGTAATTCTATCAGCTTTGGGAAGGATATGTTAAGAGTTTTTTTCTTTTTTTTTGGTGCAGGGAGACAGGGTCTGACAATGAAGACGTATTTGGACTCTGAATGAGATTCTTTAGAGTGCTTGCTTGAGTGGGTGTTGGAGAGTTATGGCTTTAGCTGCCCGGTAGTTTATGTGCGCTCTGGGTAAAATGCAGAGCACTTTGAGAACATTTATCATAAAACACTGGGAAGGGACTCTGGTATAAAATGGCTGCTCTGTTCTGCCTTAGCGTCTGCAATCTCATGTAAACTCTCCATATCAATAATGTATGGCTCTATTGTTGATAAAAATTTCAGATCACCTCTTTTATTTGTTGCTTCAGAAATTATAATGTGGCTCTTTTCCTTTTTTTTAGGTGTTAAGGCTAATGCTCCCTCATTTGTACTATACTTTATGAATGATCACCATAGAAGTCAATGTTAATGAAGAGTTATACTGAACAAACTAACTTCAATTCAAGCTGCTGGTGTATGAAGATATGTAACCAAAGAGAGAAAATAAAAACACAGAAAGGTAAAAAAAAAAAAAAAAAAAAATATGCTAAAAACAGATCACTAATAATAATAATAATCTACATTCACTGATATTTTTGTGTAACTTGTATTCACCATTTAAAGATTCTGTTTTCTCTGAATAAGTATCTGATGCCATAAGATGGTAAATCAACAGTAAAAGCCGCACAAAATAGGCCTTTTTTTCTGCTAGCTCAACTTACGTATAAATCAGCTAAATGTCAAAACTCAGAGCCCCTCGGTCCTCTTAATTTTTCTCCCTTTTGTGTATTTTTCCGAAAACATAAATAAAACCTACAGCCGCTCTCTCCAAAGGACACAAGCAGTGGGGGGACTCCGAGCACATTGGCAACATTTAGCAGGTGACAAATGGAGTTTCTCAGGCTGAACCAGCCCAGAAGGCTCACTCAGATGGGTTGATGAATGTAGAAGTGAGGCCAGACAGGCAGGTTTATTTTTATTACGTCTGTCAGAGAACCTTCGCTGCGTCTCCAAACCAGGTCTGCATTCACACTGTGTGCCACTCCAAGAGGGAGTAGTCTTGAATCTCAATGATGGACTTGCCGAGTGCAACTGTAGCTCTCTGCAGCCTTAAATACTGCATGGGGCGAAGGCAGAATCTTGAAAACGAAATTTACATCAACTAATACAAGTGTTTTCCCTTGCTCCGTAAAGTTAAAACAAAAAGAAGCAGAGGAAAACGGAAAAAGACGCACGAGGGCTATATCCAAACTTCAACCAGAACACCCCAGAGCAAGAGAAAAGTGTGGACACCAGGTGACACAGCTACTAATTGAATCTAAAAACAAGACAATGAAGGGCAAACTTACAAGAAGTGGCGAAACACCCATCATCAATTCACCGCATTTCCTCCCCAGTGAAAAAACACATGATGGCAGTGAAAAACACTGTTTCTGTATTTGGCTGCACACAGAGTACTTTATCTACTTGACAGAGGATGTGAAATCACAGAAAAGGTGTGCAGAGAAGTGAAAGAATATTCTTTTTAAGAGAATGATTCATGGGCTCCTGGCTGTGCAATTCATGAGTCAACAATGTACTGCGGGTGTCTTTGGGGGTGTGTTCAGTGAGGGGTGTGTATCAATAGGTAATAAATCTCCAGCCATTCCCAGGATGAGGACAGCCTCACAGGTGTCTCACTGTAAACAGAGCAGCTCCAGCAGTACACACAGGTCATAGAGATACTGTGACTCTGCACACCGGTAGTTCAGAGTGGAACAGCACCGTGTGCAGAACAAGGGAGTATCAAGGTAAAAACGCTAATAAAAGCTTTCACACACTTACGAATAGCGATGCAAAACAGGAAGGATGCGAAAGAGCTGACAAACTGTTCTGGTGAAATTGGAAGCAGGTGGGACACCTTAAATAAAATTAGAAAGTTGGTTTTGGAGCTGAGCTGTGTAAAAGCTGTGAACAAGGCCTAAGAGGCACCAAGAGTGCAACAAAAAAGAGCTGTCAGTTAACAAATGAATGGTTGTTTTGCTTATTTCCATTGTCCAGCCAAAGAGGAGCTCGATAATGAGAGGTGTATTAACTAAGAGGTGTAGTCCTGCAAGTTAGTCTTTCTGAGTCAAATTAAAACACGTTATTCTTCATTAAAATAGGAATCATGACCTGCTTAATAGGAACTGGCATGACACAGACACAGATTTAATGTTGTGGTATCATGCAAAAGTCTACAACTTCCCCTACAACCACCAAGAGAAGCAGCCATGATGAGATCAAAGTGATGTGACCATTTGATGGGATCCCTATAGACCCTTTGGAACCACAGTGATCTGTGGATAAACATTTTATTAACAGTATTTTTATTTATTTTTATTTGTTTACAACACAGCAGTTCAGCAAATTTCCACATATATGTGGAATGTCTTAATATAGAGTTAATGTATGTTTCTTTATTAAAACCTATAAAAACTTGCCATCATATTTTTTTAATCTGCTCTTTTGATGAGGTAGGAGGTAAACTGAGACTTTTAAAGTATGAAAATATACATTTTAACATAATACCTAACCTGTATGTAAATTCACACAAGAATACTTATTATCACACATAGTTTTGTAAATTTTATGTCTTATTTTCAATAATTTATATTGTAGCACAATGCAAATCTACCTGAAATATTGCAAACAATCATTCTGTTCTTCAACAATAGGCTATCATTTAACCATTTTTTTTAACCACAAGGATGTCAAAGCTCCAAACGGCATTCCCGAAATCAAATGATTACATATCTGAACTTCTCGGGTCACGACATTCCCTTCTGATGCGTCATCTCCGTTCCAGTCAGCCAAAGAGGGTTCTCGCCTCTAGTTCATCTGGAGTTCAGATGGAGACTCAGGGATTGTTCTCCCTGTCTGTGTCTGTAAGGTGTCTTTTAAGTAGCAGCCAGGGAGGAATCCTTTCAATTAGAATGATTTATGGGAGACCTCATTGAGCTTATTACGCATGGGCTAAGGCTGGGTGTTTTCCGCGCCATACAGAGGGTCATTTACGTGTTGATAACATGAAGAAAAATTGGAAGCATTGGAACAGCATCAAATCTCATCCTGACTCTCATCAATCTGCAATAACGTGCGCCCCATTAGTTTTAATGAAGTCTGTCTAACCAACAGTTTTCTCCTCATTTTCAGCCACATGACACAAACAACAGAAACAGACCAAGACAGTTTTTTTTTTCATGGCAGTCTAACATTTTTGCATGATAGCAAAGGTGGATATTATTAAGCTTTCTCCTCTTCTGATAGATTTGCAAATAATGCATATTTTAGCAGTTTCACACACTACCTGCCATCTCCCAGGGTAGTCTAATGGCACGCCTAATAATGTTATCTTACAGTGTGTCTGCCGTGCAAGGAAAGCTTTTAAATCTCAAACAATTATGCCGGTTCTCATTATGCAATTCAGCAAAGACATTTAACTGGAACACTTCAACTCTGTAAAGATGAAAAAATACATCTTTAGGCAGAGATAAAAGGTATAAACATGTGTTATTTTTCCCTTGTCTAAGACAAAACAGAGTTTGGGAAAAGTTGGATTTTAACAGCAATTTTGAAAGTCAGCACAAAAATACTTTTAACATAAGTTCTGACAACACTGTGGCTTTGCTGAAGAGAAGACAGAGTACTGAATTTCATCTTTTGACAACACAATGAGTTCATGTCAATTAATAAAATTGCATTTCCAGAATTAAAAGCATTAAAAGCTTGTTTGAATTAACTTTAAAGATATCATTATGTAAAAACATTATTGATTTAATTTGTGCACAGTTTTTTTTATATTATATTAATAGGTTCCATCATTAGGTGAGACACAGATGTGTTGTCAGGAGCTCCACTCAAATCCCACTCATAACTAACCAGAACTACCTGAGCGGATGTTATTAAAATCGCATTGCAAAAGTAGCCAAAAGCGTGGCAGCAGCGTTACAAAACCGGTAAGGCATATTAAATCATCATAGATAAAATAACTTGTATCAGACAGCTTTCACTAGGGTTGTTATTTAGCCACTCAATCTATTGTTGTTCTTTCATGACAGAAACAGAGGTTCATTTCCTGACTACATGGATGAGCTGCCCAATTTTATGCCTGCCTTTGAAGATAATTTAATGTTGCTCGGGCTTTTCTGATTTCAACTTTGAAGGAATTATTTACAGAGGAAAAAGGGGCAGGGTGGCTGTATCAGAGTACTCTACGCCCCAGGTGATTATCCACAAGTCTAAGGCTGGACCTATTGATGAAATTGGCTCATGTTTATGCACGCGAGGGGGATTACTCTTTCAAACAGTCGGACCGCCATTCCATTTCTTCAATATGTAATTATAAACGGATTAGTCTGCATTCGAAATGCAAACACTCTCCTTACTTGGAACCATATCCTGTTTCAAATATTATTGCCAGATTACATGTTAGACAATACATGGAAGGGCTGTAAAGAAGAAAAAGACGTACAGGGTGAGACAATGCCTTTCGCTTCAAATCCACGGAGCTTCACAATGTTAAAGTCATATTGGGCTGCAGGCAATGAGAGCAAGAAACATGGTGAATTAATTAGCCTGGCAAAGAGAGAGGAGTGCCGTCCCGACCCTCTGATTTCATTGGTCGCTTAACCTGTCTGCCAGCTACATAATCACCAGCATTACTAATTAAGAAATACCAGTACACACCCTGTCCTTGTTTTCTGGCATTAGGCATTTCTCTGTACTAAAGGTTAAAAAATGAGTATTCTCAGATTTTGCGACGTCACCATTAATCTTACATAGCTCCAATACTTTAGATTTATTAGCCTTAAGTTTAACAGTGTTGTGGACTGACTAGTGTCATAAAGATGTTTTTTTTAACAGTTAAGGAGTAACAGAAGCAAAACATTTAACCATAGATCCACCACAAAATGTAGTCGTTTTGAAGGAAGGTTTTACATCTTACCAGAATGAATTGAATGTTGTTATTGGTGGGGCAGCTTTTGGTTGAGCTACATGGATTATAATCAACAATTATAACATCTACGTGACTATTCATAGGGAATACAAATCAGTCAGCTGAGTGTCTGATTTCCTCATTGAAATGAAGCTTTGCATGTTGTTAATGAATAGATACATCTCAAACAATTAGGATGTGGCTGAAAAGTTGATTTTTTTACAAGACAAAGATAACTGATATATTTTAGATTTATTACAAACTGGGTGACATATGAGTATGTATACACGTCATTTTCTGTCATTATGCTAAAATACACCTAATTTTACACGTCTCAGATATTTAAAATAATAAATAAATAAATTGCTTGGAAAAACTTTAAATCTACTAAAGTTTGACAGAAGCCATGTAAGAAACCCAACAAACATGTGGAAAATGTCTTGTAAGATGAAACCAAAATTAAACTTGTTGGGTTGCATGCAAAACTCCAAGTGTGGTAGAAAACAAACACTGTACAACACCCATAACACATCATCTGTATCCTAAAACATGTCGGTGGCATCATGGCGGCACAAACTGGGACGCTGGTCAGAACTGATGGGAAGGTAAATGGAGTTAAAGTCAGGGTAACACTGGAAGAAAACCTCCTAGAGGTTGCAAAAGACTTGGGATTGAGGAGAAGGTTCTCTGTCACAGGAACATCACTCTAAAATAAAAGAAAACTCACATATTAAAATGTCACAGTTATCATCCAAACCTAAATATAATTGAGAATCTGTGCCTAATTTTGAAAATGAATGTTCACAGACGCTCTCTTGCAGTGTGACTGATCTACACCATTTCTGCCAAGAGGAGCAGGTAAATAATTCAGAGACTTACCCTAAAGGTCTTGGAGCTGTAAATGCACTGAAAGGTGATTCTACAAAGCATTGGGTCAGCAAGGCTGAATACAAATGAAGAAAACACATTTTTATACGCAAGAACTTGCATAATTTTTCTATACTTTACAATAATGAAGATCAGATAAGTTTTTACTAGCAGGTGTGTTTTTTGTTTCTCTGACATAGTGGTTCTTAACCTTTTTTGAGGTACCGAACACCCCAGTGGGGTTCGATCGAACCCAGGTTAAGAACCACTGCTCTATATTTAATATATAGCTCTTATTTTTAATATATTTTATTATATTATACTGTTCTTTAAAAACTCCAACAGGATGACTTTAGCATTGTACAAACAAGATATTAAACTTGATGGTTGACTGAACTAGACATATTCAGCACCCATAGATTTCCTGAATGTGGCTCTAAAACAGGTTTTGTGAACTTTTAGAAACTAATAGTGGTTTTGTGACTCTTTTCCCTTTAATCAGTAAGACGTCCCACTGCACAGTGTTATGGTGTTTGCAGGGAAGCATTATTACAGCTAAGGGAGCATTTTGGCACGATAAAGAGGTGGAGGTTGAGAGTCTAGCCTAGTCACTCGTCCAATATGGAGGAGTAGCATCAGAGGCAGAAACAATAACTGCTGTTCCTCAGCAGTGGAGCCCCCATGCATCCAAATGCAGAAAAATGACAGGAGGTGACGTTCCCGGCTGCATTACTTTTGAGTTATGGAGGCGATTTGCAATTCAAAGAGTCTAAGGAGTGCTGACCACAACACTAACGCCTCCACAGGCCCACTGAGGCAAATAAGACCAGGGGCAATTTGCAGCACTTTTTGCTTGGAAACAGTTTTAGGCCAAGTCATGTAAAATAAAAATATGATAAATACCAAAACTAATGAGGCCAAATTTTGTTTTGAGATAAAAATAGGGGTGGCGTTGGGACTTCACTTAATGTCAAGGATACCTGGTCTTGGCTAAACTTTATTGGCCTTGAGCATGTTACAAAGCACCTTAGATGTTCCACGGATAAATGGATGCTTTGCATATCTGCTTAGCCAGTGAAATAGCAAGTTAGGTGTTCTATTTAAAACAACATGCACATTGTAGAACTCTAGAACCAATCATATGCAACAGGGACCAATTACTCCTGCCAGCTATAACGTCTTCATCAGCTCTGTGGTAGAAACACAGAAGTAATGGTGGAATATTTCTCAAAGCATCTCTTCTAGTCAAATGCAAAAAAAAAAAAAAAAATTATTTTTGGGGCATGCACAGTAAAAATAGTACATTTCTTTTTATCCTCACATGCAATTGAGATTCTCTTGTTTACGTTTTACAGTTTTAGGTCACCATGCGCTTGTTTGGTCGGCTCTCTTTTGGTGGCCTGTGGTGGTTCAGTGATAAACTAGCAACTTGCCACACATGAATTCATTTATTTGCCACTAAGTTTCAGTCGCACCTTACAAAACTGGACTGAATGGAAAAAGAGCCAGAGCGGTTTCAGAGCTTTTTTAAATTCAGAAAGAAGCTGGAGTAGAAAAATGAAACGGTAAAACAAAATGTTATGTCATGCAATATTGTTCAGTGGATGAGAAAATGAAAGCTAATACTAATCTACAAAGTGACTAATACTAATCTACATTTCTTCTAGGGATAGGACTGGATGAAGTGTATATATTTTAAACTTGTGTACTACAGCAATGATGTGCAGATTTTCTTGCATGACCACCTGTAAATCTAATTGATTAATCGACAAGTTGACCTCTGCAATGTGAGAAGGCAAAAGCCATTTTCTCATGCAAAAGGATCAATCAACACAACAAAAAGGCATCTGGCTGCTAATCAGAGAATGCAGGCTCAAGGTGAAGATAACCAGTTTCAGGTTTTCTGCAATTAAAACCTGAAAAAATGATAAGAGTCCGGTGTCATTTTTGTGTATCCTCAAGCTTTTCCATCAAATGTAATCTAAGGTTTCTTGTTTCTAGTTTCTTGACAAGCACACATGACAAAAATCACTTTATATTAACTTTAGGATACATTTTATTTTTTTGGTCCTGAGTCGATTTGTTTTTGCGTTTAAACCAAGAAACTCAGCCTCTGAAATGTGTGGCAGTTCAATTAAAACTTGCATTCAGTCTCAGTAAAACTGGACATTTTCCAAGAGTGCATTTTACACAACACAAATACCACAGAAATATTTAAATATTAAACCTAAAAAGGGCACTGCCAAAGCTTTTAAATATCTAAGAGAGTATCCACATTAAAGTCTTTGCAAAATAACAAGCTGTTTTGCATTTGAAAGAAACGAAGCACTAAAACTATCAGAAATATCATCTTACATTTAACTTAGAAATGTGCACACCTCAGACTGACTTCAGAACAGCAAATATAGGCTAACAGTAATACTGGTGCAGCTCCATTAATAACAACAGCTTTAAAATTATTTCAGTAATTCAGTTTAGACAGCAAGTCCCACATTATATAGATTCATTACACACATAGTAATATATTTTGATTATGTCTTGTAGCTCAGAAAAACTCAAAATTCAGAAATTTCAAGTTAATAATTACAGAGTTGTTGGTCTACTGTGAAGAATGCCAATGCACTATAAGGTTTATGATGTCAATACTCGGTCTGGGGTTGGTTTATGCATTAATTACAACATCGGTGCAGTGTGGCATGCAGAGATGTGAAGTTACTCTAACAGTGCCCTTCATCCCATCTGGATTGTTTGGTTTGTGAGGCCATCTGCATGTTTTGGGTCTAACAAGCTTGCTGGACAATCTGACAGAGATACCAGGACCTTTAAACAAAGCATCTGTGCTATAAGCAGCATGGAAAGGCCTCAAGCCCTGCTGCAACATGAAATAAGCTTCTTCATAAAGAGAAGCTGTGATAAGCACAGGCTCCCCAGACCATCACTAACAATGAAACTTCACACTGAACCGTAAAGCAAATTTGATTGCATGCCTCTTCGATCTTCAAATCAAATCAACATTTTACCTTTCTTTGGAAAGAGACTGTTGGATAAAAAGTACTGTCATTTTTTGCTGCCTTGAAGAGGCTTCACACATAAATTGACATTTGTGGCTTTGTGATGGCACTCGAAACACTGACTTTACCTTGTCTATCACACTTTTTCCTTTTACCCAACTTTCCATTAACATGCTTGGAAACAGTGATGCATGAACTGCCAGTTCTATTGCTGATTGGTCTCTTGTGGACTGGTCTCTCGGGTGTTATAAATGACTCTCTTCTGGACAACTCCCAAGTTAGTTGCCATGTTTTCTCAATGCAAAATATTTCTGCAGATCCTCATTCAAACCATGATTTCAGAAACCAAACACAAAATCCCAGTAAGTGTTTAAAAATAAGTATATATATAATTGGTACAGACAAAAAGCATGGGAATTGTTTTTTTTTGTTTGTTTTATTTTTCCCCACAGAGGACTCAGACTGAGAACAAAATGTTCACCATCACCCATTTCTAATGTTTTTCAAGTTCCTATGAGTCACTGCCTTTGGCATATTCCAGAAAACAAACTGTTTCCAAGACCTCAGATCTCAAATAATCACAAGAGCTGCTTTATGGTCGAACTAACATCATGTTAGTATGTGGAGAAGCTACCAAAAGATGCAGACAAATGATTATATAACACAATACAATAACAAATCCTATTAATGTTAACACCAAGGACACAGTTTTCATTCAGAACTTGGATCCTGTGTTATTATTCCTCCTTGAACCTATTCTTGTGAGACAACACACAACATAAATGCTTCTAATAGGATTATGGTCAATGAAAATATGTCGGTGCAAAGTGAAGACAAGAAAGGAGCCAAGTGAAGGAGAAGAGAAGAGGGAGGTACTCTCCAAATTTCAAGGTCAAAAATAAACAGAAATTCTCTAAGGTGGTTATCAAACCTGTTTCCTCTGGATTCACAGTTAAGTGCTGAGTTGTGCTTATTTATTTAGCTTCCGAAACATTCCTCAGGTAAAGCCAACAAATAAAATAGCAATCCACGTTTTAGTATCAATCTTCTTGATTCTGCATTCCTCTTTTCTCAAGTTTTCTAAATTACTTAAGAACACATCTGTAAATGAAAAAACACCAACCTAGCTTTAGCTGTTAAATAAGAAGCAATTTATCATTAGCACTCATCTCGCTTTGCTTTTCTCATGTTTGCTTTGGCCTGAAACTGACTTCTGCCCACAAGGTTATGAGACTCAGTGGTGGGATCTAGATCTGCTGACATCCACAAATACAGGGCAGCCGTCATATTTACACAAAACGGCACAGGGTGGGAAAGAACCCCTTTACGGCTGAGTTTGAAAGGGGATAAAAAAGGACAGGCACAATTTTTCCTGTCACTTTGCATTAGAAAATAAAGCCTTCCAGCTAAATGTGCACCAAGAAACTTCTAAACAGGCGTTTGTTCTAACAAACTACTGCTTGGTGATAAACGGTCCTGTGCTTCCAAAGGACCACCTACCTGACAGGAAAATCAGGTCATCCACCTGGAAGTGGTCAGAGCCACAGACACAAACAAACAGCGTTTGATTAAGGCTGGCTATTACTCAAGACTTTGGCTCACACACAAAGTAGACAGAGGTGTAAAAGGGAGGATATTTAAATTGAAGATTCAAGTAAGCAGTGCGCTGTATTTGTTCTCCACAGAAGAGGATGAAGGTCACCAGAAAAAAATAAGTACTTCTGACTTTAATCTCAGAATTCAGATTTTTCTTCAGAATTAAAATTGATTAAATTGTTCATGCATCATCAATATGGGATAGGCTTTCAGTGTGGATAAATTGCATGTTTCTAAGTCCTATAAACAAGGAAGAAGCCATTATGTGACTATTTTTCACACAGCGTGCTATCAACATGACTGAAATACATCTGAGAATGTCTGGTTTTTATTTGGATTTTGACATCAGCAGACTCAAAATGTATGTCAAAGTCCATAGAATCTGATTTTAAAGTAAAAAATAAATAAGTAAAAAAGACAATTCTGAGAATAAAATCATAATTTTGAGACAAGTCTTTATTTTTCCAGTGGCCCTAATCTTCTTCTGTAGCTTTTTCTAAAACTGGACAATAATAGAACAAAGGTTTAGAAATTAAATATAGATTCTCACTGCATCCAATTTTTGGTCATATTAGTTTATTTGAAAAAAAAAAAAAAAAAACTTCTTTCAATCTGGTTGTGCAGTCTTAAGTACATTTTCACACTACCTGAAATGAAAGTGATGGCATAAGCAATATGCTGCAGGTGCAGGAACATCATGGCATTTAGTCATATTTAGATTATATTCTTGCTTGTAGATCTTTAATAACTAAATTTGGTCGTACCATTCTTCCTTGATCTGTTTCATGAACTACTGCCATCCTTTTTTAATTCTGAAATTACTAAGTTGCAATTGTCTTAATCACTAATGACTCTGTGGGTGGAAGTAGAGTTTAGTCTTTGGGCAGCAGAGGAACATCCCTGAAGTTGTTTTCCCTTTAAATCAGATAACATCCTCCAGCAAGCTGGCCATCTACCTCCTACTGTGACACATTAATTAGCACTTCCTGTGTACAGTCTATCCCAAGTCATAAATACATAATGGCCAAAAATGAGTCATATTCAGACAACAGATATGAAGCACTGAGCAAATACAACCATTCAATTTAAACAATGGCATTAATGAAACCCAAAAAATAGAAGCAAAAATTTGCCTTCATCAATGGCAAAGTGGAAATTATTACAATTTATACATTTTAGTCAGTGCAATTATTAGCTATAACTCAGCTGTGTCACCTTAAGTCCTGACGAAAGTGACAGACCAAAAAGAGAACCCGTCACAATCAAGCACAGAGAACAAGTAAATATTCTTCAAACTCTGATTTTAAGTCTTTTCTTTTTGGTCTAATTAATGTGTTAACATGGATAATAACTTTAGTGAGCCTCCTCTCAAAAGCCGACTTTGCTAAGGACGATGAAAAATGCAGCAGAAACTGGCAGGTCATTCATCTCTGTTGCCCTGGTGGGTGGAACTGGCTACAGGTTGACTAATGGTCCTGCTGAAATGCTTCACATGTCTGAATAATGACAAGCTATAAAAGCTAAGCTGACTATAGAGTCAACTGGCTGTTTTGTAGCATTGAAAGCTGTAAAACTGTTAAAATAAAGAAATCGCACTGGATATGATGATGTTGGGCCCATGCATTTAGGCGACACTGACATAATAGTGTCCCTGGTAAACATGAAGAGCACAAAGGTTACAGTGCATCCTATAAGAGAGCTGTTTGATTCCAGACCTTTGTTTTTAACTATTAGAACAATGAATAAAAAGATAAAACTAAAGATATTAACAGGTTGTATTTTCTTATTTTCAGTTTTCTGAAGGACAAATGTCTAATAATGCTTAATAACTGGTAATAAATTACATCTCTTATCTTTGATTTTAAAAAATAACACATCCACTGTAACATTTACTAATCAGCATTTTGGAATTTTTACTCACTGACTGAATCCACAAGCATTTCAGATTGAGGTTAAATTAGATTTCTGGTCATTAAACCATCATCATCTAGTGGAAATGATAAACTACACATTAAAAGCGCTATTGTTGTTTTTCGTTTGCTTGTTTTGTTTTCACCATAAAAATTAAGATAACAGATTGTGCTTTGAATAATTTGTTTGGGTTTTTGTATAATATATTTTGATCTGGAAAAAGAAAGAGTTATAGATTTTTAAACAGAGCTTATCCAGATGGTGAAAAGCAAATATGTGGCATTATTCCAGGCTTTTAAAATCAAAAGCCAGTTTCCATGTTGCACTGTTTCCTGAATCAGAAAACAATAATTTTCTATCATTTGGCATTTCAAAGTGAATATATTGCACTCACATATGTAGATTGCTATTTAAAAGTGTAGAAAAAAATCTTGAAAGGAGAGAGTTGGATCTTCAAAAGTATGGCATTTTAAAACATAGGAGGGTCCAAGGAAGACAGCGCTGGAAGAAGGAGGGCTGAATTCAGGATCCTTGTTGAGTTTGGAGTTTCACCTAATCTGAATAGCTCCTGCTAATGCCCCTCCCCGCCTCCAGCCTTGCCCCCATCTTCTGTTATTGCTCCTTCTGCTCCTCATGTCTGTTAAGTCAGCATGACATTTTATGATGCCTGGATATTAAAACGCAGTTTCTATTATGTGTGAGAGGGAAGTGGAAACAGCCACGCTCATGCTCGGTAATTAGGGGAAGCAGGCCGAGGGTGTATTTATGAATGCAGGGAAAGGCTAGAGGGGGACCAGGGGAATTGGTGTGTAATGTCCTGCTGTCAGAAACAGTTTTCTCCTTAACTCTATACAGAGCACCGTTAAGGGTGAAAATCATTTTGAATCTCATTTATGATCCATGATTCCTCTGAATCATTTGGTTCATTTGTCCTCTGTGATCAGTCCAACAGAATAACGCTTTTTGGAGCGCTGATGAAAGTAGCGCTACACCATTTCAGCAAATGGCGCCGTGGCAGGATAGATTTGATTATACCTGATGAGACGAACGCAGAGGGGTAACACAGTTAGTTTAGTCTGTAACACAGTCTGCTTAGTGCTGTCAACAAGGCCATTACGTTTGTACGTTATTTTTCCTAAGATGTCCTACAGCTAAAAATAATGCACAAGCTGGTCTTTAGGCAAGAACTATAAATAGGTCCAATAAGCATCTTTGTGAATTTGCTTAGGAATACAAAACATGCATTTTACATGACAACCAGCACAAGTGTATTTTCAGAATGTTTTGCACTTGCATTGCATTTGTATTTCTCTTCTCTTTTTTTCTTTTTTTGCAAACTGCACCTGGGAAGCAGGGAAACATAGACTTCAAGTAAACTCTGGGGCACCTTCTTCAATGTTCTCGGAAAACACGGTTGCTATATATTTTTAATTCTTTAAGATAAAGACATATCCAGTTGTTTTTAACATACTGTTTACTTTTTTTTAATTTCGACTGTACACAGCTGTAAACATGGTAAATTGGTTAAAACTAATCAAACCTTTAATTGCAAAGTGTACTGGTTTGGACTTCATGAATAATGGAGAAAATGCTGGTACCAGGCAGTCAGACTAATAAATGACTCAATTTATAAAATATAACCTTTTTAAGGTTACACTGTACAATCATCCATTTTAGGCACCATTGCCAAATTTTGTAATACTATTCGTTCTGTTGGCTTTTTTTTAAGGATTTTTGACCATTTACACAAGAACAATGAAATGATTCCCCCTCCCAGTGTTTTTAGTTTAGGAGCAAATATGATAACTAATCAAACAAATAGTTGATTAGTTATCATATTTGCTCCTTTTATACCTTCTACATTCAAGATGTGGCTTCAGCCCAGTGAAGCCGTACTGTAGCTTGCTTTTCCCTGCACAAGAACATTAAACAATATTTTTAGTAAGACCCACTAGGCCCCCAGCTCAATAACAGTTTGAGGCTGTGAGAGAAAAGAGTGGAGGTGGTTCAGACACCTCTGAGCCTGGAGGGCTGCTCCGGGCTCTCCCAGGAACCACAAAGCAGCACAGGTCACTCTCAGGTTTGTTGCTTTTCGTTTTCTCCACAGCTCAGGGACAAAATGAAGCCTTAACCTTGTAATCCAACCAATGTGTCCCCTGGTAGCACTTCTGGATTTAAAGCTGGGAAATTACACTTCAGGCCTAAGAGGTAAGGCGGGAGAGATGTGATTTTCAGCAAAGCCGACAGAAGCCGACAATTTAGATCACAAAACCAAGAGACCCGGAGTAAACGCGGACTGTTGTTTGATCCCACCTTCAAGTGCAATACTCTTTCTGACACAGGCACCGGAGTGAGTTGTTACTTACATAAACAAAGAATATATAACACCTGTGTTTATTTTTGATCTGATTTTATCTTTGATGGTTTTGTTTGGAAAGGTGGAGCAGGCTGAAAAGTGACAGCGGTCACTCTGCCACCTGTCACAGTGTGGTTTCAAGAGAAAACACACCAGCATTCTTTCTCCTCAGGGCCAGCTCAGGCCCTTCAGCCCACTCCATCTGCTGCACAATCAGCCCACTGTTTGAGACTCTGGGTGGGTCCGTCTCCTTCCACCAACACTTCTGTGAAAACAGCCTGATCTCAAACACAGACTCTCCCTCTCTCGCTATTCCATGTGTAAATACATACTGCTGAACCCACTTCTAAACCCACTGCCCACCACAGAGCAGGGGGACCTATGGGGAACCCGACCCCATTCCTGCCACTTACCATTACATTCATGCCCTTCTACTTGATGGAAAACATATGCGTGTGTGTATTTAGCGCAAAGATGCATGTAAATGTAAGTCTGCCAAGGCTAGGCTGAAGCAACGTTGGTTGTAATGGTGCACACCTTATTTCAAAAGCTCACAAATGTTGGCAGGACACATAAATTAAGCCATTTCAGCCTTCACTTGAAGCCTTGATCTTTACCTACCAGTCAAGCATATTTCCATAAACAGCTATTCTGACAAATCTAACCGTGCCATCGTCTGACCACTGAGGTCAGATTAAATCAATGCAACAATTACACATACGAGCTTATTTTGCGTACGCAAAATGTTGCATGAACAAGTCTGCTCTGTTCAATGTCTGAATAAGCATTCTCATCAGACGTGAGCATCACAATCTTTTTTGGCTGGACTGAGCAACATTTCTGCACAACACGATACATTTTGCTTTTTCAGATAAACGGCAGGGGTTGCAGCCACATCAGATTAGCCCCTGTGCACACAGAGACAGATTGCCAAAGTTTGTGTATATGTTTGGTTATTTACACGGCACCTTTTGGAAAACAAGTGAGACTCAGAAATCCTTATTAATTAAAATGCTAAAGAATGCTTCCAGTAATAAATGTCTGATCTTGTTTTATTTGTCTCTGAAAAGAAAATAATTTGATTACAGGTAAGCACAACCACTGTACGTTGTTTTAATCATAACACCAAGGAGAACCCTGAAGTTTAAACATCAACAACCACTTTTACAATACTGACTACGGATGCTATGATCATGTGCACCTGATGTGATATGCCTATTAAAATTAGAAATGGAATTTGAAGGTGGAAATGAAGGTGTATGAGTCCTAATTCATTCGTCCTCATCAGCAGAACTATGGAAATCATGAAACATGATTTGTCTACATTAGAAACAGTTTTGTCTTTAAAACCCATGATGCCCTTTAACGTTAGACAGAGGTACAAAATAGCCATGAATTTCATGTGGTAGTAACAGGTATGTGTGGTTTAAGAACTAAACAGTTTTATTTTTATTTGGTTGAAGGAGTTGCTAAAAACAAAAGAAGAAAGTTAAACTCTAGATCTTACATTTATGCCTAAGAAGGACTACATGTACTTGTCGTTCCCTCAGGTAGCCATATGATTCATTGTCCTGCTCTCTAACACCTTAACAACTCTTCTACCACACATGACAGCAGGGACAAGGCTTGTTCTGTGTGAGCATCCTCTGTACTCTCATTATGTGCTATGACACCAGGGAAGCTCTTAATGTATAATGATGAAAATGTGCCACTTTGACAAAAAAAAAAGAAATTCTTTGGCTCACTGAGAGAAACACATGAGCCGACATATGGTTCAGTGTATTGCAGTCGACAGTGACATATTGTAAGTTGAGCTGCAGAGGGGCTTACATGAAGAGGAGGCTCGTCCAAACGCCCGACTCCATAGATCATCAGAGACAGAGAAGTCTCCCTCAGCCTGTTCGTGTTCCTAAAGTGGGCTCATTCAGTCTGAAATGAAAACAGAGAGGAAACCCAGTTACGTTTGTGGAGTACGACTGCATTTGTGTGTGGCATGAATCTCAGACGGGCCCAGCAGGGCAAGTCGATTTTCTTTGCTCAGACCACACATGCAACCTGCTTAAATGCACACATGTGACCGCTAGAACGACCAAATCACACACAATTTAAAGCACAAGCCAAGAAAAACGTAAGCTGCCCTTTCACCACATCCACCTCCCCGTAACAGAAAAGCTCAAATAAGTATTTTTTTGGTTGCACTAGTTAAGGACTCTCAGAAGTGATGTATCTTTGATGAACTTTGTCAAATGATACGATAATTACAAGTGCAAGTGTTTGCCAGAATACTCAGCCCCTACCAGCTCCATCCCCTGGGGGGGCCAGTCAGCCAAATAAACAGATCCAGTTTCTAATAGCTGAGACATGTAATGAGGAGTCATGCCAGATCAAACTGCTACCCATTACGCTCATTCGTCGGCTAAAATATTCCTCAAGTTGACATTCCCCATTCACAACGGTGATCGTGCTGTTGCTGGAGGCAGGAGTCTTGTTTATACTGCCTTTTTAGTGAGGCTGTCTCTATTTTGAGAACACACTGGAGGATTTTGTGTCTCCAGAACATCTTCGACACACACAAAAATAGACAGAGAAGAGTAAAATAAACAGTAGATAAGCTCTCACTGACAGGCACACACACAGACAATAGCCCAATTGATTACTTCTGGCACCAATGCATCACTCAACCCATAACTCACAATGAAACTATAATCATGAAAGGCCGTGATACACTGTCTTCATTTCGAGACAATAAAGAAGAGGAGCAATTTTTTTTTTTTGAAGAAAGACTCTAACCTGTGTTTTTTCATTACAGTTTTGTTCCTTGAAGGCCACTTATTGACAGCAATTTTGTCCCAGAGGATACCATCTATGCTCGCTAAGACCAGTGCCTGTTCTCATTAGATCCTAAACTCAGGTATATTTGCTCTTGCCATTTCCACAATATTTCAGGTTGTTAATGTGAGAACTGACCTCACATCGCATACGTCCAACATGAATGTTGTCCAGGCTCACATACAGAGTACAGGTGCATCTACCTAGATTGGAATAGCATAAATAAGCATATTTATCTTTATTTTTCTCAAATAAAATAGCGACTGTTTACTATATAGATACACTACACATAGTAGTCAATTTCAGCATTAGGAGATTAGCACCAGAGATGGAGTCCAGACTGGTTCTTCCGAGATCAAGACATAGACCACATACTACAAGATCAAGACTAAGACCAAGACCAAGACCAGATCTTCCAAGACAGAGACCAAGTTCAAGGCTGAATGTTTAACTTCAACAAATATTTCAGGACATAGTTTTTTTGTACACCATAAAATGTAAAGATTAATGGAAAAAACAGTTATTCACTCAACTAAATATACTGTATTAAACTAATAATGGTAATAATAAACCAATATTCAAGTTATTAAATGCAGCTACACATAGATACACAATGTGTAAACTGAATTAATCAGCTGACACTGCAAAACAGTTGTATCAGATGTTAAAAAGTACACTGTTCCTAAAAACACATTCTGGACATAGATTACATTATCTTTCAATGATATTATTAGTTCATCCAGGTTTGCCAGTTGCCTCACAGTGAGAATTCACAAAACCACCAGAGCCAATAGGATCTATGGTATTTATAAAAAATCTCCAAGACAACACAGATAATGCAGGGACAACAGATCACAGGAGCCAAATGGAAATATTTTCTCTAAGGCAGATCATAGCCATGGCTTGATGAAATGAGCCTTAGTCTTGTTCTTATTCTACCAAGAATGTCAAAAACTCACTTCCACGTACTTAAACCTTCATACTTGAAGTTTATTTATATTTTGGATTAACCAAGAGCACTGTAGTTGTTTATTAATAATATAATAATCCTCAAAAATAAGACTAGCCAAATAATTGTGCACACATTGCTATGCAAGTTTCACTTTTTCATTTGATTAGCAACATAAATTCAATATTTGATTATATTTCAATGTATTCAACTTCACTTGTGTTGGACTTTAGAAGTTTACATTTTAATTCAAGTAGAACACAGTCTGTTATACTTGTATGAAATATAATGCACAAAAAAGAAAACAGGCAACAATCATTAACTCTTGCTCAATAGTAATATTTTCTACCACTGTGATATTGATAAAGCTGTTTACATGTCTACAGACTCGGGATGAAGAATGTGTCACATAGATAACTACAGTTTGGTTGATAAAACTCAATATTGACATATTCAGATAATCCTCCACCCCCTTGTCTTTTGCCTTCTTTTGCGCCATCCTTATTTCACTCCTGGTAATAAGAATCTGAATACATAAAAGATGCTGCTCAAGTCCTTCCTGTTTATATTAATGTTTTATTTAGTGTTTTGTATTATCATAATCAAAGTTCCAATAAAAATAACAAAGTGGAATAAAATATACATATCAAGTGACAGCCTAGTTCTGTAACCTGTCCCGTGTGGAATTTTGATGTTATGTTAACAAACAAATTAGCATTTAAATGAGTCCTGCATTTTATCCTTCAAGGTTATGTTGTTATGGATATTAAATTAGAGAGTGTGGAATTGCTTGTGTGTGCATGTGTGTAGCCGTGTGTGGTCCATGGGCTTGCCAACCAGCCAGGTCCCCCTGAGAGGTGTTCGAGTGTGTTCAAGCGGGTTTGTTTAGGATTGGCTTGGGACGAAGCGCGGGGTGGAAACGTGCACGTCCCAATGCACGCGGTTTTCGGCCTGCAGACACTTTAGCAGAAGCCTTCCAGACATTTCCAAACTGTGGGAAAAGGACAACAGTTGGAGACGATTGTTTCCTTAAAGACATTGTGCATGTGGTTTCTCTGGGTTGGAGGAATAAGGTCTACTACACACAACACTTTGTTCCCATGAGCAGAACGGTTTGTCTATGTCCTGGCCTGGTTAGGCTTCTCGTTGCGTTGGCTGAGCTCCTAGGGTAGCAGGAACGGCAGTAAGTGTTTCGACTGTTATTGCTCTGGTGCTACGTTGTTTAAACAGTAAACAGTGCTTAGCGGCAGCTGCCAGGAGGCTCAACTGTCAGTTTACATTGTAAACTCCAAGACCGAGACTTTCAGAGCTGGAAAAAAGTGTTCTCAAGATTTCCACAGCGATTGATCTCATGAAATTACTGAGAGGGGGATACGAAAGTTAAGATAATTGCTAGTTTTTAAAGCCAGGTGTGAGAGCTTCTGATAAGTGCTGACTGCTAAGGTTTACTAAAACAAAAAAAACAAGCATTTAAAGTAAATTTTAAGTAAAGCGTATTATTTTAGAGATAAATGTAACTTCTGTCACTGTCACCACTATGGGGTTTAAAAATACAGAGTGAAGTTAGTTTCATTATCCTTTCACTTCTTCGCAATAGGAAATACATTAATGAAGCAGAAGGGGTCGTTCCACTGCACCTTCAGAACATACAGTTAAGCTTCAAATTATTCCTGATTAAGGTTTAAAATATTCAAAAATTTACCAACATTTTACCAACACTTAATGGCTGCTTTGAAAGCCATTTTATTGTCACATAACCACATATTTCAGCATAGCTACTGGTACATGGAATCCCATTAATCTTCAGCTTGCCAACCCCATTATTTTCACAACCACACAAGCCAACGTATTACACCAACACATGATAAGGAACCTACAACGCTTACATTGAAAGAAAATGTTGAAAAAATATATATATTTTATATACCTTTCTTTTACAAACATCTTAAAACTATAGCATGCAAAGTCAGTCCGCTTTACTCTGATGCCTCTCAATAAAACGCGCAAGTCACCTAATTAGCAAATAGATTTCACTGGTGAGTAAATTGGTTTGATCAAAACGGAGAGAAAGAAATCAACTCTATTTTTGTTGATTGTACTTGGCACCATCAGATCCGTGTTAGTGAAGCATCTAATCAACAACACATAAAGAAACAGAACTCACACAGTGATATCAGGCATAAATATTGGCTCTGTCTTATGTTGCAAACATTAAATCTACAACTAATATTGCATTGAGTTCACACTTAATCTCTATGGCAAACTAATCTCCCATATAGATGATTCATGAACCTTCTCAAAAACAACTTTTTAATCTACCCCTTGCCGGCTCAGCAGCTACAATAAAATTTGGATTAACTTGTAAGATGGGTGATATGTGGGTTTTTTTCCCCCTGATTCTTATACCAGAGCAGCTTCATCTGTCTCCAACAGTAAATATGTATGCTAATACAGTACCTCATAAAGTCTTTAAAAACACCTTCCTGTTATATTATGGGGTGGAAAGGCCTATTCTAACACATGCACACTTTCTGTATGCCTGTCCAACACAAACAACTTGTCTCCAGCAGCAAGTATGCCGACTCTGCAAACTGACAACAAATATTTATTTTTAAAAATCAGTGCATGTGTTAACTTAAGTAAAATAAATCAGACATAATTTATTTCTGTCATGAGAAAAAAATAAATAATGAATGTTGAAATAAATAATGAATGAAATAAAAACCAAGAAAAACAGTTCTTTTTCTCAGGTTTTTATTTGGAAATTTTTTTAAACAAAGCTTGAGATATTAAGCTATTTCACTTTCAGAGCCTTTCTTAGAGAACCTTGGAAATTCATTTTTTGTTTGTACAAATTTTGTGGTCTACCACACCCCTTTAATCCATCGGTGGTGTCCAGCGATTTGATACACCTTGCACAGAGATCCTTTGATTAAAGCCATGTGGGTTTGGTTACAGTTGGGTCCACTCCTTCTTGCCTGCTGCCTATTAATTCATCTGAAACTGTAGCTACACTTCAAGATCACCGATCGGACATTCCAAAGAAACACTGATCCATCACCGGGATGGAAACCTGGAAGCACTCAGATCCCCCCAGCAAATCATTTCCTGGAACCACCCTTAAACCATTATCCTGGCCATATATTTATTTATTTAACATCACAATCCTGAGCAGTTTGGGTCATTGATAAAACCTGCTTGGAGAGTTGGAGAGCTCGGTTTCAAATATGAGCCGTAAAGAAATCTTGGATATGAGTCTGTAGTCTGTGGGTTGGTAACAGGAAAAAAAGGATTTACAAATTAAGTGGAAATCACTTTAGTACTTGAGCATAAAAAAAATGAAAGTCCATATAACAGTTACATTTCATGGAGGTGGATCTGCTTCTAAGTCCAGTTACAGGAGTCAAAGGATGTTTCTGGTTTTTATTTTATTTCCTTAGCAGTTTGTAGCACCACAACAGCTACATTAGGCACACATGTCTTATTTTGAATTGTTTGATGACGTATAGCTAACTTTCAAAGTCTTTAAATCAGGGTCAAGTTTAGATTGATGTGGGCCTCTGTGCCAAAGCCAATTTTGGTCCCTTACACACAGACACGCGCACACACAGGTTTCTTTGCTATGTACACATTACAACTGATGTATCAACTTCATGGTTTTTAGGGAATTTACTTGATTTTGTAAAATTCTGACTATAGCACACCACTGCGAATTTTACTATATATATGGTTTTTCTTTACAGGTTTTCTTGATATTTTGTCAGTCAATCGCATACTTAGTTAAGTCCTTAGGTGAATTTTAATCAATTTGCTCATGAAATGTCTGATTTACAGTTAAAAAGTAATTTCCTACGAACTCAGAGTTCCTTTTTGTCAGGTCAGAAGTTCATCATCAAGTCGGACCTCAAAATCGAACATATCCCATAACCCACAACAGTGTAAGTTCCATAAGAAAGGATTTGAACCGCCCAACCCATTTAACTGTCCTGACAAAGACAAAGCTTCAGTGACATATGATAAGAGTCTTTCAGCAACGTCCGTAGACAATTATAACCCCGGAATCGACGTATTCGAATTTTGCAAACACAACGATTGTGCGTGCAGACAGGAATGACAAAGCTCCAACAAATAAATAGTTGTCAAACACAGACTAGACAAAGAAGTCACAGTTAAACTACAAGCGGAGCAAATAAATAACAACTATGTTTATTTTGAAAAAAAATTTAAAAAAAAAATGTTAGATTCACTTTTGTGTGCATTTAAAAATCTAGAAGTCGTTTGCGTTCATGGACGCAGTGAACATGAAGGGAGTAAACTAAAAGTACGATTTCTTCCTCTCTGGCACACACACACACACACACACACACACACACACACACACACACACACACACACACACACACACACACACACACACACAAAGATGAATGTGAACGAGGGACTTGAAAGACCTGCTTAAAGCGTTTGAACTCATCATTACAAGCTCCAGCCTGGGGATCTGCTCAGCCTGACAGCCTTGTTGATAGATTGTAATTGTATGGTCGCAATTGATTGACTGAACCTTGCTCAATGTAATATGCATTTGTTAGAGGTTATAGGTAAAGGGAGAGGGAGTAATGACTTCCCTTCGTGTCCTTTGGTAAATGACTCTATGCAAACTCTGACGGACACCTTTCCACCATGAAAGAAGTAAACCTTTTTATTTTTGTTTCGGCGTAGATATTCTGCTTACAAGTGAAAAGAAATGTCCAGGTTCTTTTAATCAAATTTCAATTATTTCAGCAAAGAGGACGAGATATTCCAGTTTTATGGCAGAATCGTTGTGTGCTCTCTAAAAGCAGTATTTTCCCGCAGCACCTCCAGGTAATTAATCATCCATACATGTTTTAAAACATCAGCGACTCTCCTCCTCTGTTCTCTTACTCAGTACTTTGCCTCTGTTGTACCAAGGCGTGAGTGATTACCACCAAACTAAATATATTTCATATTCCAAAGTGTGGAAAAAACACATATGGCGTGTTCTTTGAAGCTGTATTTTAATGTGAGTGTAAGCGATGGGGGGGAGGAAGTTCAGTGGAGAGTGACTTCCAATGTGCAAACACGAGGGGTTCAGCATTTTCCTTTATGAAACTTAAATGAGCTCAACATTGGTGTTGAACTCTGCAAGCTATGAATGAGATTAAAGCAACTAGTAAACATAAATATTTATCAATTTTATGTAATTTAAAGATGTTCTTGTATTCATCAATTTTCTGTTCTCCCTTGGAACAGCAGAATTTTGTTGTCAGTACCTGAATATAGATATTAAGTGTTTATGTGCCCAAGCAGAGGACTTTATTTCTCTGAAGGGACTTTTATTATTGAAAGTTAACATTAATAAATTAATTATCTGTTTTGGAAATACAATGGAAAGGCTAAACTATAATACTGTAGTCAAAATCTATTGACAGAAGAGATGCAACTCTTCAATTCTTATTTTTTATTTCTTTAATTTTACTTTGTCAATGAAAAAAACAAAAAGGTCACACACACAGTAGAACTGCAAAATTAAAAGAAAAAATTATACTAATGGCCAGGCAAACAGTAATGATTAAAAAGTAGATACTTGTGATCTTATGTGCATATATTTTATTTTTTTAAATATATTTTATTTGCTTGAAATAAAATATATGTTTAGTGGCTTTTTATTTTTATTCATACTATGATTACTGGTGTTATGGTTAAAACATTTCTCTTATGTAATAAAAGTTATGAGGTGAAGTCAAATCAACTTACGAAAGACTAAAGACTATTTCTCGCACAGAACACACACTTCCCGCTGCAGATTGTGTGACAAGCACATATGGCGGAGACACATGGCTCCTTCTTAGTGACACTCGCATACTTTGCACACAAAGTTCCTGTATCCAACAATACCACCATTATTCTTTTGTTTCATTGAGCAACCTGGTGGAGCAGAGTGGATCTAAATCAAGCTTCTAAAAGCTCCATGTGTGTCTGAGATGTTTCCTGGGTTATCTGACAAAGACAGAGGACAAAATGAGAGACAGATCGGTTTCACCTCCATCTATTTCTCTTCTTCCTCCCTAAGCTAAGTCTCTCTGCTCTGCTATCCGGAGATACAACCGGATGACACCAGGCCCATCTTCCTTGTAGAAATAGAGAAGGGCTGTAAAAAGCCTTTTCCTGACGTCACCATATGAACAGGAAGAAGCGAAGAGAGAGGTTATGGGCAGATTTTTTTTCTTTAAAAAGACGCACATTTGAAGTGTGCTTTATGTTTTGCAATTTCTTATTTTCAGTTTTTTGTTGTTTTTTTCGCTCTTGTGTTTGCACCTGCAGGTATAGACAGCAGCTAATTGTTTGTTGACTTAGGGAGGAAACATAAAGAACCAATGATCTTTGATGCTTTAAGATAAACTTGGACATATGAAGTAGGTGAGGTCTGGTTTCATATTATTGTTTTAAGCTTTGGCCTCCTGCTCCGTTTTATGGGTCTCAGAGGACAGTGGGCATAAAGTGCTAATTGGTTCCAAAGCGAACCATAAAACAGATTTCACCAGCGACTGTCCGCCTTCATCATCACAGGACCGTAACGAGTGTTTTGCAAACAACACAGTGGGGCTGATAGGAGGCCAGGTGGGTAATTGATGTGGTTACTAAGTGGCTTATTTGCATTCTTTACGCATATCAAACTGAGCAAGGAGAGAAATATGGGGATATTACACAGAGTTGGGGGAAAACTGAACACTTAAATGACAACAATAACTGAAATTCTTATTTCAGATGGAAGCTTTATACTGGTTGCACTGGGGGGGTTGTTCCTTTTAACATACTTTTTATATCATACATTTAAAGAACATAGAATTGATATTAATATGGATATCTATAAAATCCAATTGATACTTGTCTTTACGTCAGCCTGAAGCAAAAAGCTTATTTTTAAGTTATTTGAAGTGATTTTAGGATGTTCTTTGAAATACTTACATTGTTTTGTGAAAGCTTAATTAGGCCACAAAATCCTTTCTCATAATCTGCTGATAATTACTCTTATCTAAATGCCTTTTAATCCCTCTTGGATAAAATGAAC
The DNA here is from genome assembly GCA_903067075.1 of Micropoecilia bifurca. Classification (NCBI taxonomy): domain Eukaryota; kingdom Metazoa; phylum Chordata; class Actinopteri; order Cyprinodontiformes; family Poeciliidae; genus Micropoecilia; species Micropoecilia bifurca. Next base: position 27,287 of record CAEGAF010185322.1, read on the forward strand.
CATATTAAGATATATGCACTATTTATCTTTTTAGAGTTACCAGAGTTGTGCTTTTGTCAAGATTTCCAGCTCATTAACAGAAGTGTTTAGCTGGCCCCAGTGACAAGAGAGAAACAAGAAATAATAAAGGCTATATGTGGGTTATTTGTGAACAATGCAATTATTCAGCATTTTCAGTCATAATTCTGCCATGCCTCCAGTGTGTTGAGCTAAGTTGGTGTGTTTGCATCTTGCATTAAAATGTGTCCAGGGCAGACATGTGTCACTCAACATAGAAAGATATCTAGAGCCATACGTGGACCAGCCTGCCGTGTAAATTAAAGATGTAATCTGTTTTTGCAAATTTACAAATTCATTGAGCGAAGTAAAATTTACCATCATGTGAATGTGAACATGCTTCAGATTCACTAGTGTCTCTATTATTACATTACAGTTTTTAAACATTTCAATAAGCTTGTCTATGTAACAGGTTTGGCATGAAGAGGGAAGAGGCATAGATAATTATTCACGGTTTTGCCAAGCTTGACATGTTTTCAGCCCGATTCATAAAAAAGGACTTTTTAACCCCTTACATTTAAGCAACAAACGTTGCCGTGCTTTTAAAAGCTATTTGCAATTTAACTGGAGCTTAATATTTTAATAAAACAGTTTTGGCAGCATTTACAGCAATTAAAAACTAAAACAAAACTTAAACTACAGACATAAAAGCTATTTTCATTCTCAAGTTTTTTTTATTATTTAATTCATGTTCACACGTGCTTGCCAGTCACATTCTGCTGCTTTCATTTTAGTAATGTGACACACCAGAAGGTAGTCGATTAAATGACATAAATCAAGTTTGTACAACCTGCATTAACATGGCAAATTACTTTATTTTCTCTGCATGGCGAAATGGTTCGCAGCTCTTCGTACTGTAATTACTAGCGTACCTTAGATTATGTTCCAAAAACCGAGCAAGGTGCTCGAAATACGATTCAGTCTTTTCTCTAGCCAGGCTTCTGCTCTCTGGAAGCCCACAGCAAACTAAAAAAATTTTTTTTAACTCTTCTCTTCTGTTAAAACTCATAATGTGCTTAAAAAAACTCAGTGAAAGGAGCAGACTGGACATACGGAAGATCAGGAAGAGACTGGGCAACACAGAGAAGAGACTTGCTGTCAGCTCCTCTTCTGGTATAAAGAATCACTAAAGCTTTCTGTGCCAGATGTTGGCCAGGATCATTAAGCGTGTGGCTAAAGGAGAGGCTTTTACTCAAAGAGAGCCATGTACCAAACCTGCATAATCAGATCTCCCTGCTCCCCTCCAGCTAAAAACAGAGCCTCCCTTAAGCAAATGAAACTAAATAAAAATGAAAGTAATTTATCAGTGTAGCGGCCACTCAAGTTGTCACTCTTCACACCTGCCTACTCAACCATTTATTTACATCCAACCTGAGTAATAACAGAATAATACTTTATTAGTCCTAAAGGGAAATTAAATAGATCCTGTAATTGAAAGTCTGGATCAGGATCAGAATAACGGCAGACGTAAGCCAGAAAGGGACTTCTCCAGCTGTCCGTGTGGACAAATTAGGATACAGATCTGGGTACAATACAAGTGGTGTCATTTCACTCAGATTAAACCTGCAATTACGATTTACCACACAAACTTAAAACTCCATGCCTGTTTATTGTTAAAAACCCGACAGCTAAGGAAAGACCATCAATTACATAAATAAACAGAAAATAAAGCAACAAAAAAAACAGCTCAGATCCTGGCAATAAGAGGTTTACATACTCCTTCATGTCCAATTACCTGCTTCCTACTTGCCACATTGAGGAGATTTTGATGCTTCATTCATCACGTGAGCTGCCAACAGCTAAAGAGCTCAAAGAGTGATCCCCGCTGCTACTGTGTATCAGTGATGCTGCTCCGCTGTGGCAGATTTCCCACCGAACACACAGAAGTGGGAGACAGATTATTTTCGCCAGACTCATCCTCTCCGGGGAGCAATATGTCTGTGTTACAGTAGTGTTAGTCACACAGATAAAAATGCCACGCTCGGCTGCAGCATGCAGAGTTTGGCTCCTTCTTCCAAAGTGGTTTTAAAACACAAGTAATTAGGCATGATGCGTTAACGTAAATGAGTGATTGTGGCGCTAGCTATTTCCTCCCTTATCAACCATAACAATTGCATTGTAGTAAAAAGAGGAAATAGGAGGGAGGCTCGCAGCCTCAGAGGATAAGTAATTTTGGATGGTTTAATCACAACTGCTCTCTTGCGCTCTTAAGTACTCAAGCAGGTGAATTAATAAATTCGAATCAATAACACACTAACCTGGGACTATCTCTTCAACCACAACAGCCTTCTAAGTTGCACACCTACTATGGTTTAGGCCACCAGCTCTCTTTCAATTACGTATACAGAGTCTTGCAAAAGTATTCATACCCCTTGAACTTTTTCACATTTTGTGAATACTTTAATCTCTTTATGACTATCTTCTATGAAGATCATAGAGCTTTGCTAAAGCACAGGTAATAACTTTTATTAAGAGGTTTAAATTAGATTAGGGGTATTAAATCATATTACAGGCTTTGAACGTTTTACAGCGACATTTTACATAATTTAATCACGCAAAGAGGAAATTTTCAAGTATGGCCTTACTGCGAACCTACCGAGCATAGTTGTCTACCAAAACTGACTGAGACGATTAATCAGAGGCCTCTGGTATCTCTGGAGGATCTGCAAAGATCCACAGCTCAGAATATGTCAACAAGAAATCTATAAGTTGTACACGCCACAAATCTGGGCTTTATGGAAGAGTAGCACTGTAGAAAAATTCCACTAAAATTCAACTTGTATTATGTCACCAGCTGTTTAGAGGCAAACATTTGGAGGAGGGAACTCTGATCAGGTGAGACCATAACATTTTGGTCTACATGCAAAACCCAAAGTGCCAATTGCAACATGGAACCAATAATGCTGGAAATCTGACAGGAAATCTGATGAGAATTCAAAGGAACACAGTTGGATGCAATGCTTAAAAATCTTTTACTGCCTGAGAACTGAGGAGTTTAGATCAATTCAATTTCTTCAAACACATTCGTGCGTTCGAAGGAATATACTCACAGAGATGAAGGCTTGAAAATTGATGTCCACTTTTTAATCGGATAACAAAGAAATAAACCATTCATGTTTCTCCTTCCACTTCCACATTATGCATTAGTTTGTTTTTATTGATTACATGAATTCCCATGTGTTCAAGCAGTATGAATACTTTCCACTGAGCTCTTGAATACCAAACCTGGAAAATAATACATGCTCTTGTTCTCCTTCTTTATTAAAGGCCATAATAAAAAAACGGGCATCAGGGCGTCAGCCACAGTGGTTTGCAGCAACCTATTCAGCAAGATAGCCATGTCTAATGGGGTCATAATATGCTGCGAGATGGCTCTATCTGCTGGGGAGAGACGGCTCTCTAAGCAGCCCTCAGGCCATCGCCTGAGGTCCATTTCAGGGGAAACTCTCAAGTGTTTCATAATCTGATGTTTTGATCACTGAACTGCATTATCTCGTCTTTTTAGCAGTTAGTTGGAGTGCGGATAGGCAGATCATTACATGTTTTCATTATCAAAATAACCGCCTGCTTATATTCACAAATAGAGGGGTGTAGTTTATCTTAACTGGTCACTCTGATTGAGTGTAATAATTCAGAGGAGACACTGTGGGCAGACAAGCTAAAGCTACGAGGGGGGAAAAAAGCTGCCTATTATGAAGAAATGGTGCGTCAGCACCTGAAACTCCAAGACTTGAGATAGAAAACAAAAATAACAGGAAATGGCTTCTTTATTGCATTTTATTCTATTCCTATATGCCAGTACGTTGGTCTCGGAGGAGAACTGGCATCGATTGGTGAATTAATGCAAGCGTCTGTTCTTCCTTTCTCTCGTCACTCCTCCTCCTCCAAGTCAGTCTGGTTAAAAAGCCTCTGTTAATCAGATTTCTCTTAAAAGCGAAAATAGAATCAGAGGTCTTGTGCCAAGATGCACTCTATGATACTCGAGTGTTCACTCCGTCTTTTGTTTTTCATCGGTTTTCCCCCAGCGGTCTCAGAGATGGGTCTCATTTTTAGCTTAGTTAAGCATGCGCTCTGAATCCCAGAGAGATGAGAAACAGCAGAATGGGTATAAAAAAAAATCTAATACTATAAAATACCTGAAACAATGTGGGGTTCTTGTTTTGCAGCTCATTGCTGTGGCTCTCTGCCAGTATTTTAGTACTTTGGAGATTTGTATCTGATCACCTTTAGGATTCTTTATGTCTGAAAAGAGGCCAGAGAAGAGGTGGTGACAGTTTTCATTGTTAACAACTGTGGTAGTCACTTCCAAGGTTCTCCTTTTGCTATCTGTGTCTGACATGATTTACCTTCCCCAAAGTTATTGCGCCGAAGCCTAGAGAGGACAGTTTGTTGTTTATTGAGCGGGCGCTGGATAAATGCAGGGTATGTCTTCTGTAAGGTGTCTATATACACACACACACACACACACACACACACACACACACACACACACACACACACACACACACACACACACACACAAAAGGGCTACTTTTTTTCTTTCAACCCTTGTAATATGTAGCATCATCCCAGCTACCGTTTGGAAAACCAAAAAAGATTAAAGGGTGTCATGCTTTTTTCTTTTGTTGAGTTTATTTACCTTTGTATTGAGGTAGCCAGAAACCTTCACAGAGACATGTTCATATAATACCCAGAGAGATAAACCACAACTGTTCTGTGACTACAGGAAGTGTTCAGGAAGATTTAGCAGACTCTGAAGTGTTGGTTTACTGCTTGACTGGGCTGTTCCGTCTGCAAAAAATATAACGTTTCCTGTCGCTACATCACACTATTCAGTATCATAAGTTAGCACATGAAAATGTATGTTTTTGGAAACAAATTGCGTGGACTGATTATAGTATTTCTTTGTTTGATATGTTGAGAGAGGAGATGGCTGTTTATTTTTCTTAGACGAGAAGTTCTTCATCCTGTAAAATTCATGGATCTGTCGTGCTTTGGGCTTGAGTTACAGCAAATGGTCCATAGGACATTTTACAAAGAGAGAGGAAGGGTTCAGTTGAACAAATAAACACTGCAGGAATATCTAAAGCCGAAAAGAGGATATCGTCTCGCGCAAGATGACTAACCTAAGTTGAAAAGAAAATCCAGAGATCTCTACATAACAGTGCACATGCTGAAAGATTTACCGGAGCAACCTAAACACTGAAAATCAGTGTGCAGACCACAAAAAGAGCAGTGCATGAACGATGGCCAAAGATTTGAACAAAAACCCTCTGTGGGAAGCACAAGAGAAGTTAAAATAGTCATAGCTTGCTGTCCAAAGTACAAGCAAAGATCTGTATCAAATGGGGGTGTTTAGAAGCTCTTTACAAAGCAGGCTAAAATTTACTTTGCCACTATATTTGCCACTGTGTTTTGCTGCCTCTCTGGGAAAAAATACTCCTCTCATAGAAAAATGAACAGAAACCTGTGTAAAACATTTTCTATCATCTTCTTGCTAAAGATTATATTCATACAATAACTGAGTCTTTCTGTTTTTTCCATATTTTAATAACAAGAAATAGCTGCCAGAACAAAATGTACAATCAACTCCTCATATGTCAGCCACAATAAAATGATTTATAACCTAATGGATATTGTGAAGACATACTTAAATTTTAATTGCCAAATTTAGAAAATCTCAACCTGACTCAGCTATGACTTGCTAAGAATGATTTCTTAATGAAAGTTGCTTTGTTTATTTGGTTGTTTTAGGGGTTGTTTTGCGTAATCATCAATAATACTTTGATAAATACATTTGCATATTACACATCAAGAGATTAGGCTGCACAGTAGTGAAGTTGCTAGAGCTGTTGCCTTGCAGCAAGAAGGTTCTGGGTTCAATTCCCAGCCCCAGTCTTTCTGCATGGAGTTTGCATGTTCTCTCTGTGCATGGTGGGTTTTCTCCGGCTACTCCGGTTTCCTCCCACAGTCCAAAAACATGATTGTCAGGCTAATTGGTCTGTCTAAATTGTTCCTAGGTGTGAGTGTGTGTGTGCCTGGTTGTTTGTCCTGTGTCTCTGTGTTGCCCTGCGACAGACTGGCGACCTGTCCAGGGTGACCCCACCTTTCAGCTGGAACGTTAGCTGGAGATATGCACCAGCAACCCTCCTGACCCCACTAAGGGAAAAGGGTATAAAGAAAATGGATGAATGGACATCGAGATATTTGTTGAACAATTAGCTTTTTTTCTAGAACTCAAATGTCAAAATTGTTTAAGTATAAACATAAATTCTACAAGACATTTCCTTATTAAATAGCAATTTTACCTCATTTGTGCCTCTCTTCCTTTATTATATTGTATCCCTCTATATGATGTCAACATGATGCTTGGTTTACTCACATTAAATAAATTAGAGACAACTGTGGCAAAAGCTAATTGGTGGAGAAAGGAGTCAACTTTGATATATCACGTATTCAGTGTTGAAAGAACAGATGTGAAGTGAGAGATTCCTGGCATTTAACATATTCAGATATGTACTGTATCGTCTGATAATATTGTCCTTGTTATTAAATGTCATTATTTGCTTTAGCATTACCATGAATCAGTTATGTATAGTTTCCTGCTTGTTCTATGTGTTCGATCATTAAAATGTGCAGTTAAATTAAGTGTATGATTTAATTATGCAGTATGAAAATTTAAAAAAAGTGTGAAGAAGACAGGGTTGGTTTACTAACCACAATTACTTGTTGTATTTGGTCCTTTAAGAGGCCTTACATTTCTTTGCAGAAGATAAGCGGCTCTTGCACTACCATGAGAGCTAATCATCACATTGTTCCTGATGAATGGGCAGCCAAAATGATTAGGCACTCTACAAAAACTCTTAATTAGCAAAATCTCTTCCTCAATCAAGTATCTAAATTACATTTGTACAGTTCAGTGATTACTGACCGAAAAGGAAGATTCTTGAGCTGTAAAGAATAAGCTGGCCCATAAATGGTCCCACTGAATGGGTGACCACTTACTGAATGAATCATGTCCCAATAATTAAATTGTATAGCATAGCAAGAGTGTTAACTTTAGTGGATGTGCATTGAGCGGTTCTGACTTCTCAAAAGGCTTTTAAAGAAATTAAGTGATGGACTAAGACAATAATTTCTCTTTTCTGGGTCATTGATTGTTCTCCTTTTTTTTGGCTTCTTCAGACACGCTTTGCTCTGCTCCTTGATTAATATTGTGGGACCCCTGCCTTAATCCTAGAAACTCATATAAGGCTTGGAAAAAAAACATTGGGCTGAGCTTTACAATTTTATATCTCTGGATTTCTTTTTCTGCAGAGATGAGCCATCGACATTACCGTCAATCACAGGATTAAGTGTAGACTTATTTCAAATATAAATGTAAAAAAAAAAAATTAAACATAAATCAGCTTTGGCTTCATTACCGAAAGAAATTTATGTTCAAATGCATCAGTATGCTAATATTCAGCGCAGATCAGAATCTGAATATATGGATATTGCTCACCAATCTATCAAGTTCTGCAAATGTTCATGCTGAATTTGAATGATCTCTCTGGCTCATATGTATTACTTATGTCATGCTAATGGTGGTGCTTAACCTTTAAAATGACAAGCTGGTTCAAAAAGCTTGATGATAGGGGTGTAATATCGACACCTTAGTGCCTTCTTCGTGAGAAATGTGTTGGACATTTTTTCTTACAGCGATGATGATGTCCAAAACCTGCAGATTCCTCAGATTACATTTTAGACTTCGTCAAATTAACAACTGCTATCTGTCTGGATCTGACAGTTCTTTAACTGGTAACTGAAACAGCATTTTTTTTTTTTTACATTTCATACCAATGATCAAAAACAATTAGTGTTTTAATCTTATCGAACTTTAACACACAGTTCTGTTCTTGTTATTCTGTCATTCTTTAAACATCAATGTCACAGTTATTCTCTGACTTTCGTTTTTCCTACCTAATTTTTTAAATCAGTTTGAACAATGTAAACTTCTTCCTAATCAATAAGTAGGACCGTAAGCTAATGCCATTCATCACCTTCCAGCCGTCTCTCCTGTTGAGTGATAGATCTCCCATGCAGTCTGTATCTAAAATTACTCATAAAGACCGATTAGGGTGAAATCGGAACCTTCCTCTACTGAAACTTCAACAAATCATCAAAAAAATAGCTTTCTCGAGTCAACCAGCCACATGATCGACGAGCATTTCCAAGCGCAAGGCCAGGGTATTGTGTGTGCCATGAAGCTTATTTTATAGGGTCCATGATCGATGTTGTTTAGAGCGATTTAAGCGCCCCTTATGCTGGTGTCAGCATCTGACCCCTCCGCAGTGATAAAGCTATCAGAAGGAGAGAGAAGAAGCAGAAGTGAAATACGGAGGGAGGGTACATGTGTGCCAGATAAACTCCTGCATGCTGGGCACTCGTCCAGCTCTGGAGGGAAAATGCCTTCGTCTTATCTGCATAAAACGTAGGAAACACAGGCAGTGGTTTCATTTTTATTACCTGTTCAGTGCACGAACAGTTCGATGTCACGGAAAATTGCACAAGTCATTAATAACCTATAGGGACCAGGTGAAAGGATGGAAACAGGTGAAGATAAAAGTCAATGTCAAGGGTGACCATGCTCTTCGCAACATCACTCACTGCAAATTAGAAAGCTTCTAATTTGCAAAAGAAAATACATCCAAATGCAAAGACAAGAAAAGACTGTGTTTGATGATTAATAATTTTTCCCAGGGAAAAAAAAAAGTGCTGGCACAAAAGTGCTCATCATCACAGAGGTTACTCTAGAAAGGAAAATCCACTGGGACAATAACCCCTCCCATCCTTTCTCCTCCAACCTTTATAATATACCCCCTACCCCAAATGAGTAGTTGGGGCTGTCATATGAAATTGAGACCTATTGGTTGTAATCAGGAAGCACGACACCCTGTCCCCTCTAAGAGCAGGTCACCTCTGCTCCCCTGCCCTCTTCCTGTTCTCGTCATTTCAGCCTTCATGAGCCCCATGTTTTATTCCCTATTTCTGTCTGCTCACATTTGTCTTGTCATTTTTCATCCTGCTGACTGATTACTGGTTACGCTGTTGAGCAGATATCCTCTCACAGTTCCCTTTCCTCTGTGGCTTTATGACATTATTACATCTTTATCACCACCATCAATACTTCTGGACTCGTGGTGGGATATTTGAACACTGAGTTTGTAGTGGAGGCAGAGACTGTCAGCTTGGATTTAAAGTGTTGTTTCTTGGATAATGATCTGAAACACTAACCACGAGTCTTTGACTAAATTAGTTTTCCATAAATTTTAAATTATTGACAATTCATTGAACCTGTAATATTATGCTAACTCTTTTGGTTTTCCTGCTGAAGCCTGAAGGTTTTAGGCTGCAGGATGCTGTGCTTTACCGCACAGAAAGAACCTCAGCAGAGCCTTTTTATATAGGTTTAGCATTTTCTTCTTCGGCAAATATGGATTTTCCTGGGGGCGATGGAGTAGCAACCTGGTCAAAGTTTGTTTCCGACATACAAAGCATCAATGCATGGCACTTAAAAATATAAGAATTCACTGTATAGTGTGGTCCCAAAAGGGGTTTATTCTGAAAATGCACCTGTAAATAATGCAGCATATTTTGTATCTCAGACATGGATATTTCTGTAATGTAAAGTTTTATTTTGGTTTTAACTTGTTTGGGACATACAAACAAGTTAAAGCCAAACATAAATTTTTGCTGCTCTGTTATGCATTAAGGTTTTTATTTCTTCACTTTCTAAAAATAGATACTGGAATGATTTGTTCCTTTCATTGTTTAACGGTATATTTGGTTTAACCTGATTTAACATGATAACATTCAAGAATAACTGATCAAGTTTATGAAGTTTTTTTTAAGTCACAGAAACTATGCAAAAAAAAATTTTAACATAGTAATTCATTGCATGAAACATTATAATTCAAGCATTCTTAGAAATTGACAACATTATAAGACCAATCAAAAAAGGAATTTTAATACAGAAATGTTGTGTTATGTGTTCCACAAGCTCCTGGAAAACTGTGCAGTCACTGAAGCCCCAAAAGGTTATCATTAAAGAAGCTGGCTGCTAAGAGTACTGGATTCAAGCATCTCAACGAATGATCTTACCTGAAATAAGCGTAACATGTGTACATGTGTATTCTGATGTTTTCCGCTTATCTAATAGCAGAAATATTGGTGCCAAAACTATCTGATTTCTTCCTTTAAGTTATAGTTGCTATGTGTTGTATGTTTTCAGTTGCAGTGTGAGAACATGTGGACCTGGAAGCTTTTATCCACTTTAAATGAACTCACAGAAGGTGTAACTAAAAGGTACATGGTGAAATTTTATTTTTTTTTGTTTCAGGTGAAATTTTATCTCAAAGACACTTTCAACCCATTTTTCTTTTTAATTTAAGTGCATTACATTTTTCTTTCTACCTATATGAGTGAAAAAGAAAAAAGCATTTTTTTAATGCGCCTGTAAAATGTTAAAACGAAAAACTATCTTTATTTTTCTGATTTGTTTTCCTTCTCTACCTGAATTGTTGTGTTTGTGTTGTCACGGTGGATGTAGCATGTCTCTGCGTATGTAATTGAGTGACTCTGAGGCAAATAGCAGTATGAACTCCAACATTAACTTGATTGAAATGGCGAATTTTAACACGAGTAATAGCATAATCTTTGCCTCAAATAACACACAGCTTTAGGGTCAGAGTAATGGAGCACTGGTAGCAATTACTATTGACATCACGCTAATTGTGGCTGAATAATTAATTCTCACTGTTTTGGAGTAGGGAGACCTGAGAGGTGAGAAGTGAGGTGACTGTGGCAGAGTCACGCTCACAATGAAATTGTGACAAATTAGAACTGGGAATATTTTATTTATTATACCAGCAAAATGCTATTTATTAAAATTTGGTTACATTTTAAACAGGAGCCTCTCAAGGCTACAGTGTGGAATCTTTTCATCAAAATACACAATATACTTGACTTGAACCCTAAAATAGGATAAAATTAAGATAAAAAGTTGGAACTTTATCTGATATAACAAGAAGACCTTGGTACTTTTGTCAAGATATGAATCTATTCAAATAGGTGAACTAAGTGTCACGTTAACCTGTAATGAGATTTGCGATGCTTCTCTGCCCTCTATTGGACAGAAAGCTAAAATATACTTTTGTTCATGGTACAACATTGGCATTGGTGATTAACATAAAATGTTTTTATAGGCAAACCTCTTGAATCTCTTCCCTGTGGAAAACAACAAGAAAACAACCATGAAGTCATAAACTGAAGTTCAAAGAAGGGGTTAAGCAGAAACTAAGTAGTACATTTCTCGTTTACCTTAAACCCTTTCCTTGAGTTCTTACAGGGTGCGCTGAACAAGTGATTGGGACAGAGGGTTACTTTAACTTTCCTGATTTAGATTCATATTTAATCTGCCCAAAGACATACAGACAGTCAAAACCATCTGTTCTATACAACGATAGTAAAAATAATAAAATACACTGAAATAATTTGGCTATTTAACATTTAAAAATGTAAAGTTCTTACTGTTCACTGTGCACTTTCATAAATAAAAGGATGGCCAATTTGCAACAAAATCGGACATTTGAAGGAAGGTGAAAAGAGTTACTTATTTACCACCAAAATCCAAGCAAGAATGAATTATTGCTCTGTTAAATTTACGATACTAGGACGAAAACAAAATGAGACACAGTGTTCTTTTCAATGGCCCTGTCTGGAACACTGTTCCTTTGGACCTGAGATTGGTGGTCTCAGGGGGACTTTTTTAAAGCCAGTTAAAACATATCTTTGTAAGACTTTTGGTATTTTCTCTAGCTTTTTATGAGTTGTTGACTAGGGTAAATTAAGTTTTTCTTTACTTTTTTTTTACTTTATTTCAGTTTGTTACAAAGAATAATTACTGTAGCTTAAAAAGAACTAAAAACCTATATGCAATTTTTAGTCTGTTACTATTAACCGTGTGTCAAACTGATCACAAATATTAAATGGACATAAATTCATATTGTTCTACCTGATTTGGTCTTAACTATACTCTCTGAGAACCAGTTTGGCAGAGAAAAAATGAAGTGTCTTGCTCAGGACACTTATATATAGAAATCAGAGCAGGGCTCAAACCAGCAACCCATCGATTAACGAACAAACGCCTACCACCATCTCCACCATCACCCGTTGTCCTTAAACCTGCTCAGCCATATTAAAGTGACATTTCTTCGCAATTAACTAATCTACTGTTGGTTGTTAGTGATATTATAACAAAGTGGAAGCAATTAGGAATAACAACAACTCAGCCACAAAGCGGTGGGCCATGTAGGCTCACACACCAAATGCAAATGTTGCTAACTTTCTGCAAAGCCAGTTGATACAGACCTCCAATCTGCACATGGCCTTAAGAGTAACTAAAAAACAGCACAAAAATATAGGAAGATTCATGGCAGAGCGACTGCACCAGAGCTTTGCATCACCAGTGAGGTCTGAACTAGAGTAGAGTTCTCTGAAATGATTCATCATATCTCTTTGCTGGCAGTCAAATAGATGAGGGTTTGTTTGGTAGTTACCAGGATAGCAGCAGGTAGCTGACTGCATTTTGTCAAGTGTAGCGATTGTAGCTGAGGGAACTAAGGTGTTGGGGCTATTTGTACAAAAGAGGAGCTCTGCCACTTTGTTCCAATAACAGGATATCCAGCCTACCAGGAGGATTTTGGTCATTTCATACTTACAACTTAGTAGAAACAGTTTGGAGATGGACACTTTCCTCTGCAACATGGCTGAGCAGCAGTGCACAATAAAAGGTACAGAAATCAGTGGATGAGAAAATAATCAATTATCTTACTTATAGACCTTTATATATTGAAATCACAAAGGGCACAGTCACACGTTGATAAAAACAACAGGGCCCCAGCTCCCCTGTGGCCTTCACCAGCAGGCAAAGCGGGTCAAAGGTCTTGCTGATTGACCCACCCATTGCAAGGCCCCTCCTACACAACTGTTACCTCAATTCAAAACAACTGATTGATTCAGATTTATCACTGTATAAAATGTACTTAATTAATCAAAAATAATATGTTTTGTTTCTCCTTTTAGAACCAATTGCAAATTTTAAGTGTTGGTTTAACCAATCTGTGGCTAAAGAGGTTGATTGGCTACTACACCATCCCTGAATATAGGACTACACTGCCATCTAGTGAATGAAATAGGGATGGTTTCCCAGTCAAAGCTTAACTACATAGAACTTTTCTTTGACAACTAAAATATCAGTTTGTCTTCTAAAGAAATACATTTTGAGGTACATCATCAAGCTTTTGTTCTGTATTTTCTAAAGTGAAAACTATATATATATATAAATCCTCTGTGGCATACTTTTTGTGACCTGATTTTTCTCTAAAAATAAGGAAAAAGGGAAAGTTAGTTCAACTTTAATTTAAGATGGCTATTCCACAGTGTAAAATGTGGCTGAATTTGTTATGTCAGGGTTAAATTAGCCTGGTTTACAAGCTGGAAGGTAAGAAATTTACTAATTAACATTTTCTTGAAAACACCTACTCAACTTAAGGACTGCACAATGGCACAGTTGCTGTCTAGCAATAAAGTTCTAATCCCAGTCTAGATAATTTGCACATATTTCCTGTGTGGGTTATCTCCAGTTACTCCTACAGATGATAAAACATGCCGGTTCGGTTATTTGGTTACTTTGAATACCTTTGGTATGAGGTTGTTTGTCCTGTGAGTCTCTTTGACTGTGATGATAGACTAATGACTTGTCCGGGTTGTGTTCTGCTTCTCGCCTAATCACTGGTTCGCATGTGACCTGAAAACAGATAACAGGTAAAGAAAATGGTTGAATGTACAGTCAACGTAAACAGTGCAGCTGTTTCTACTTGTTTCTTGGCAGTCACACACTACTGGCAACAAACCAAAGCACTTCCCCTTTGAAGAGTTCATCTTACGTTAAAAGAAAACAGGCTGGTCAACAGATCTTAATGACTACACAAATATGTGCTGCTTTCATTGTGTCAGGAAACTTCTGAGTCAGAATTAATTCTGAGGTAGCATAAATGATGAACTATCTTTGCAAGACAACAGACAATGACTCCTCATGGTGACCTTTACTTTAAATGGCTATGTTGAACAAGTCAAACCAGAAAAATCTGTTCCATCATGTTTACATTTATTGCTGGCTGTATTTTCTTGTTCGTTAAATTACCCTGGACTGTCATGCTCAGCAAGTCCTCATTTTCTCATCATGAAGCTGGTTCAGTGATCTTAACGCCTGTTTTGAAGCCCATTCTGTCTCTCAGAAGACTTTTGTTAAATCTGTTTACCATCCATGTCCCCCCCTTGCATTTGCCCTTCCTATTCTTTTACCATCATAAGACATTAACAGCTACAGACACAATCACTTCTGTAAGTAATCTACAAATCACCCAGCAGGGATCCTGGACATCAGGAGGCTTTCATATCATTGGAGCTTGAAAGCAGGGTGAATGCTCCAGATCTTTTGTCATCACCTTTATGTTAATCCTTAGCAGCTGTTGCAGGAATTTATACCAAAACATGTCTAAAAATGGGGGGAAACTAGAGTTGAACTGAGTCTCCAACATTAATTAGATAGAAAAAATAAGTAAAACGTTATCCCACCTAAGACAGCTCTGTTAACGAAATCAGGCAGCATTTGACTACAGCAGGTCACATATCTCACTGAGACTTCAAAAGGTTGTTCCATTTTCTTCTCTTTTTAGACTCGGACTTCCAAAGCCTTATCATTTTAACACATTTTGACAAATTAGTCTGGAAGTAAATAAATATAAAGGAATTAGTATCCTAAACAGGATTGCGTTGACATCAATAAATATACACAAACTAAAGTTATTTTGACTTCAGAATTGAAAACCGAAATCCCCAAAACGGTGATTCCAACATAAAATGGTTGTCTAATATGTTAAAATAAGCTTTACTCAATCTGCACAGAGCAGAGCTTCATTATACATTCAAATCAAGCTCCAACAAATGGCCAGGAGCACAAGAGCTCTGTCCATGAATCAATAATTTATTGATTGGAATAAGGAAGCCCTGTTTACTTGAATTTTATAAATGCTAACGCAGCTTGAGTTCATGATAAAGCCTTAAAAAGTGATGTAGCATACCTTTTTTAAACACACGCAAAAAAAACGCATTAAGATATTAATGGAAATCCCAATTTCTACAAAGTACGTAGGTTTTTCAGGGATTTTTACTTTGTTATGTTTGATTAAACAAGTTCAAAATCTGATAAATTATAAGTGTTTAATTTTGTCTTGAAAGTTTTAATGTAAGTAAGTATTTACCTGGAATACTTACTTACATTAAATTCTTACCTGGAATAAGTAAGTATTTTCTTACTTATTCCAGGTGCTGCAGCAGGTTTTTCATCAACCTGTTTTCCCCATTTGTCACGAGTCCCAGTTTCTCTAAAAAAGCTAATTAAAGACAAAGTGAGATAAAAATGCTCAAGCTGTTTCTTAGCCTTGGTTGCCATATTAATCTGTTACCCAATGGGCTTTTCTTCACAACTACTTATTTAAGTCAAGCTTAATAAGTCAAGTGTTAAAGAATCTCCCTTGCCCAAGATGAAGTGTTGGCAGTTTGATTTGATTTTAACCTTAGCTGCTTTTTCACAAAATATTTATTTAATGAGGATTACAGAGAAACACCAAGGTATTTTTTTTGATTGATAAAGTTAAAAAGGTTTCTCATTTTTTCTTGTCTCCTTAGTTGTTTGTTTTCACCACAACAGAGCAGCTATGATGCAGAATGACTACATTGGAATACAGTCTAAAACTGGTGCAGATTTGAGCTGCTGTGCTTCACAATTTATGTCCTCCTACATCTCTAAGGCAGAATTTTCCATCATTTGTGTAGGTGTCCGCAAATATGGATGGAAGAAAAAGCTATCTTTTCTGGGTCATCCATCCTGATTCACTCTAACGCAAATCCACCACATCTCATATTTTGTAACACTTGACACATACTACAAATGCACTGCACAGTATACACAGCACAATTTGTGAAAAAAATGGTTAGTAACATAAAGTCCAGATGTAAAACAGGACAGCTTTGATGTGCATAAGCTTTTTAAGCATATGCGGAAACAGAAGGTGAAGCAGACTGAAGCTTTGCTGTGACTGCAGAGAGCATGAGGTTGTTTAGTCCATGTAGCATTAATCTTCAAAGACCATATTAATCTTTAAGATTGTTGTTTGGCTGGAAATGAAGAACTTAGCTGATAAATTATAAAGCTGAGTGGGAGATCTTGGGGTGAAAATGTAAATTAATAGATTATAATAATGTTTTAACTCCCATAAATTTTAACTTATCCATCCTTAATCTTTGCCTCAAAACAGTTTGAGTTACATAGCCTAAACATAATGTATTCCAAAATGTATAAAAGTAATTACTATGTTGTTGTTTTTTTTAATTTTCAGATGAAACTGTTTCAGTGGAATGTGAGAATGACCGTGACATGGATTTGTAGGGAACTAACAAAACTCACAAAGCAATACATTGAAAAATTTTAAGCCTCCATATCACTATAATATCAAACCTAACAAACTGAATACGAACTCCACTAAAAAAAACTGCACTGATTTGTTTTCCATGACTATAAAGTGGGGTTATCACTAGTGGCTTATACCTTAAATCAGCGGTGCCCAAACTTTTTCCTGTGAGGGCCACATAACTGTTCCCTTCTCTGGTCGGGGGCCGGAGTCAGTTTGTAACAGAAAAACTGTGACGATTGCAGGGGTGCCTAAATGTAAAAACGTATTGTTTTCCAGAAAGCACAATGAAATAACATTCTCTGTGTTCTTCACAGAACTAGAGTCAGGAAATGAATAATAACACTATTAATAAAATAAATAATAACCAAATAACCGTCTCTGGGTTCTACACAGAAAAAATCCAGGAAGGATAATAGTTCATATTTCCAAACTATAAGCCACAACCCCAAAGTTTTGGTTTTTTTTTTAAACCAGTAAACATACACATATAAGCCTCACATATCTTTGCCGCTCCAGGTTTTCCACAACGATGCAGCAGCAGCAGAGGGGGGCGGACACCCAACATTTGAGTCATAACAGGTCAATTGAATATCACATTAATTATGGTTGAAAAAGAAAAAGTTGCCAAGTTTAGATTTAGCAGAACTGATTACAGTAGGGCTGCACAGTGGCGTAGTTGGTAGAGCTGTTGCCTTGCAACAAGAAGGTTCTGGGTTCAATTCCCGGCCCTGGCCTTTCTGCATGGAGTTTGCATGTTCTCCCTGTGCATGCGTGGGTTTTCTCCAGGTACTCCGGTTTCCTCCCACAGTCCAAAAAACATGACTGTTAGGTTAATTGGTCTCTCCAAATTGTCCCTAGGTGTGCATGGTTGTTTGTCCTGTATGTCTC